>JAYMFW010228675.1:0-12970 GCA_036785005.1 Tubulanus punctatus
AATTAGAGTTTTTAAGGGTGATAGGATATTTTTTATTTCAATCCATGAAATGCCTACATTATTGGAGAACGACCCATTTTTACCCGATTCTATTCCAGAATCACACGACAGTCAATGGATATTATTGCGTATAAGTTTAACTGTAACGAGGTAAGAATTTTGTCAAGTCAATTTTGATCTGTCAAAAAGTTGATAAATTATAGTTTTTGCCAGTCTTTATTCCAACAACAAAAAAAGCCAGAAACTCAAACTCTATGGCCAAGAAAATGAGTGCCTTGTTTCTCATCACACTTATTCCTTTAGATATGACGCGGACGGACGATTTTTGTAACGTTATTCAGGTATTCTTTTTACTTATGGCCGAAATATTACATGCTGGCGCATATGGCCGCCATGTTGAATTATTGATGGAAATCACTGGCTGGTTTTCTCGAAAAACTAGTACAGTTGACTTCGTCTATAACGGTGGAGCGGGGACCGATTTAATTTTACCGTTATAAACGAATACCGATGTAGCTGTAAACGCAACAAGCAAATTGAATGAAACAGAGACAGAAAAGTTTTAAAGATTTTCACCGGTTTGAGCGGATTAGAGCGGTACCGTTATAGGCGGAGTCAATTGTAGAAAATTTTCGTTGTATGACGCTTTTCTTGGATGACACGTCACTGATTGCTGAAATCGATAGAAGAAGAGATTTGTTTTACAATCATATTGTATACATCATTGTGAATATAGACGTGATAAAGTGAGAACTCGAGCGAAATTTTCGTCCCTAAAATCAGGGACGACCATTTTACTACGCCAGTTCGCCTCAGACATTTCTCGTGTATGTTAGAAAAAGTTGGTAGATTTCTCAGTTTTGACGTGGCAGTGACATTTAAAATTTAGAAAAAAAATTTACATTTCAACTGTAACAAGTATTATATCTTAAAGGAGCAAAAAGGTGGCGACGCGGGGCTCGAACTGACGAGCAAGCGCATACGAAGCAGACGCGTTAACCATATAGGCTAAACCTTCGTTACGATAAATGCGAGACAAAATGATCCCTTTACTTAGGAAATATTTAGATTTTTCCACAACGATCAAGTAACAGGTCCAGTTTTCATTGGTAAACAGCTATCCTATACCATCGCCGATAATTCATATCGCAAGACAAAAAGGGCCTGCAACGAGGACAGTTTGTGTGATTCTTTATTCGTGATATTTGGATAATCTCATTTTCACGTAAGGAGAACATTTTCGTATTGATTTGGTCATTTCAGCCTATTGGAGTTTAACGTAAGTTAGGCCACTTCGGAGCTCTACTTCTGGACGGGTCTTTGTCTCATTACGCCACATTCACTTTGCGCCAGAATTGTCAGAATCGCCCGAAATTGGTCATTGTAAAGTCTGTGAGAATATGCATTAGAACGTCGGGCAATGGGATCACTGTCCTCGGATGGAACTAGATCGAGCGCATCTATAATCTAAAGTCGAGAAGCTTTACAAGCGAACCGACCAGGACTAACACCAACTTACCGACTCGTCGTGAATCAATAGATTTAATGAGAAATATGTCTTAAGCAATCAAATTATTAGGAAAACATTTTGAATATCAATTAGAAAATATAGGAAAAGCCTAAATTTATAGAAATTTAGAGGCGTCTCTAGTGACATTTTTTAAGATCATAATGTAACGATTTCGACGAAAAATTCTTCAATTCGATGATAAATTTATCTGATACAATTTCATGGATTAATGGTTTTTTTAAATGCGCAAAATGGATTAGTGGTCGGATAAATTGCTGAAAAATAGGAGGATCTTTTAATTTTTGATGTGCCAAGAATCTTATGTGACATGTAAAATTTCGAATGATTCGAAATGATTAAGAAAAATTTTCACTTAAACTGTAACAAATATTATTTGCATATCTGTAAAAAATAACTCCCTTACGATAAATGCGAGAAAAAATGTGATATTCAGTCGTCGTTTGCGTCGCCTGAGGCACTTAGGGAGAAAGCTTTTGCTTGGATTCTCACCTTTATCACGTCAATTCATTGACATGATTAATCTCACAATCACATCATCAATGAATTTTAGCAATCGGCGACGAGTGTGTCAGCGTTCTAGAAAAGCGTAATAAAACGAGTAGTTTTTTTCGAAAAACCCTTTATGTAGTATCAAACTCCAGACTGACGTTATTGTCATTCTATATGATATTTATTCATGTCTCTAAAACGCCGTTTCTACAAAAATATACAAAAAGTAACGCATGAAAATCAAACAATCAAACTCTTGATTTCTATCGTTTAAATTAATTCGACACTATTTCATGGTATATTTTTTTGTCATAGTAAAGTGTCGATGTTAACAGCAGGGGTACTTTCCATGTTTCGCTTGGAAGCTCCAAATTATTCTGTTTGATTAATCGGATCTAATTTTCATAATTTCCATATGCCTTATGCTGTTATAATCATACCTCTTCGAGAAGCGCCTATTTTATCTAAGCCTCGACCGGGATCCATTAGGCAGTTGCCCCTGGCATGTTAGTTTTCAACCGGAGTATCTTTAAAGCCCACCTCAGATCGGCTTGCGACGCGATTGATTCCGAGTAAAATTCCGTCGCAAGTGGGTTTGTTCTAAACCCGGCATGGCATGGCATGGCACTGGGTTTTTGCATTTGGTTATTAAAACTCATTTCAATTGCTAGTTCGTACAAATAAGATTTAAAGAATGCACTAAAATGTCGTCGCCATGATGAGCTTTCCACATAATCGGCGGTTGTTGTTAATTACCGTGATTTAACAGTAAACAGATGACGCTACGTTGTGGTCTAATCTGAAAGAGACAGTTCACCCAGCCTTCGGGTATAGGTCACGCTTTTTGAACTAGGAAGGCTATTCTTATTTAGGACCAAAACGAAACACACGACTAGGCAACCCGATCGGCACTCAAACAATGCCACCCAAAATATGTTCAGTTAAATAACTTTTGATTTCATTACTTAGCTCCTCCATGCCATGTCATGCCATGTCGAGCCGTGCCATGCCGGGTTTAGAACCAACCCGTCGCAAGTCGACTTGAGGTGGGCCTTAGTTTGTTTTTTTTATATGAAAAATTTCGAAATCTGGATGTTCTTGTGGTGTGAAAGGAATATAGGCAGAAGAACTACCATAATGAATTATATCATGAATATCTTTTTTAAATCCTGGTTGAAAACAGTCCATAATCATCCCGAAACAATAAGGTTTCACCGTAATATTGAATAACGAAAACAGATCAATCAAAAGACAAACAATATTGTAACCTAGCTAATCGTTTACATTTGTTTAATGATAGAAGTGTTCTCCGACTTATCATAAAAGCACATCACATGTTTCATATGTTCGGCATATCTGTACCGCTGTTTTGATGAGTGAATTGAAATCTATGCGTGTAAGAAAACGAATATGTTCACCTCAATTCTGTGTCACCGAATCAGGTCAAAATGACCGGACAGCCGGAAGACGCTATCTGATCGCTACTCTTTCGAACAGCAAAACAATTTTTGTACAATTTCTCTCACCTCCGGTGAAGTAAACACGTACAGAAGGAAATTGATCGAGTACGAGGCGTCCCAGACTATCAGTAAAACCTCCCAGGCGACCCCCACCACCGCCCAATCGGGCCGAATTGTGTAGATGGTGCTCAATACTGCGCCCGGGGTAGCGCAGATCATAAACGTGATCGAAATCGCTAGAAACAGCTTCGTCACGCGATTCGTGGACTGGGCTTTCTTGTCGTTGCTGCCGAAACCTGAATTCTTACGCAAGGTATAGATGACTACAGCGTTGACGACCGCGATTATCACAAACGAACCGTGGCTCAACGCTAACGTCGTAAAGATAACATTCGCGAAGTCAGTGAGCAAGGTGACTAGACATACGCCCATAATGTAATGGTTGGCGACGCCCGGCATAAGTTGATACGCCCAGGCGGTAAATACGAAAGTACCGATGACCACTTTGATAGCGGTCTCCTTCGAGCCCCAGCGGATGTATTTCAGCGGGAATACCAGCGCGAAAAGCCTGTCCATAGAAACCACGATGATCATCCAATTACTGAGCGCCGTTACAAGGTAATAGATGTACGACCACATGGCGCAAGTCCACGGCCCGATGAAAGGTTGGATAACGTTGCCCGCAAAACCAGTCCACATCCCGACCAAGTTAATGTAGAATATCAATCGGATGATTATGTTCATGAAGTCGGAGACGGCCAGGGCGGCTAGGTAGACGCTGTACACGGGTGGCGCTTCATCGACGAACAGGTCATGATGAAGAAAGTCATCAGATTTCCGATTATTCCCATCGGAATGATGATGGCTAACGAACTCAAGTAGAGATACACCTTCCACGGATAAACCAAAAAGCCCCTCGGATAGATGCCGACGTACAGGTAGGGCCACGGGAACCGATATCCCAACCACTCGAAGTAATGGGCCGGGGTTTTGAATCCGAAAAATCCACCAAACCCTCCTCCTAATCCGCCCAATCCTCCTAATCCAACAGTTTGATTGTTCAAAGAGAAGTTTCCAGTCGCGTTCAGATTAGCTAACATGGCTAAATTGAAGTTCGGTGGTACCGCCATGTCGTTTCTTTTCAAAAACAAGATTATTATGCTGCAACACCAAATAGTCTCTTGATTCTATTCCCTTCTTACGATTAAAGTTTTCCTAAAGTCCTGGCGTTCTTTTCCTTATTTGTACAGTCCACCATCACTCCGAATAATAAATATGAATCGGAAACATTTTCGACCGCCTTTTATATAAACTGGCATCGTGGGTTCAACCTATCGACATTCTACGCAAATCTTACCAAAGAGGAACTTGAGAACTCTGCCTTGGAAAGTAGTTACTAACTGTGACTATATTCGAAACCGCAATTTCTTCCGATGAAATAGATCTAGATTGCTTTTCGATATAATCTAGATTTTCCTGATGCCCTGAAGACGATTCAGTCAATGAGAACTTCATCTACAGCGAACGTAAAATCTATAAGCCAGAATTATCATAAGATAGAGCCACTTGGAAGTACAATCGTTATCATTCATCTTAAACGAAGTTCACAAAATATAGTGTCCGATATTGGGGAATCTTTGGAATGGAGATGAGCAATATTCTCTTCATCTAATAAATCATATTCTTGGGACATTTTTCAGGGAAAAATTCCTTTTTCATTCCTATATCATTTTCTTCGATGATGGCATTTTTAATAAAGATGCCATATGAAAGAAATCCAAAAATAGAACTCGATTTAGAGTTTAGTTGTTACTCCACCTGCCAAATAAATAACTTTATCAGCAGCACCACTGCAATATTTCCGGAGAGTAGGGCCTATTCCCTTTTGATTGTAATTCATGGCAAAATTTCAGATGTGAAATGAAACGGCCGCCACTGCCGCTGTGCCTGTTTCAATATTTTCCACAGATCTGACCGCAACTTTTTAACTGAATATCTTCTTGTTTCACCTGCTGATGGTGGTAGTGAGTTCACGACCGTCCATTCTGGGATTCATCGAATCCGATAAATATTAACATTTTCAATAATAGAGTCTTTACGTGGACAATAATTGGTCAGATTCATGGCGGATTTCATATCAAAATTAAGGTTTAATGCAATGGCCATTTGCTTGGTATTTAATCATAAATAATTTTTGATGAATATCTCTTGGTTGTAATTACACTCCAAGTTGCTGAATGTTGATTATTGAATGTTGTGAGAAATGGCTTTTAGGCCTAACTGGATTTATGGAGTCATATCGTATCGTGCCGATTCATAACCTATAACTATCCGATCAATAAAATCAATAGAACAAATGATCGATGAAGAAGCAATTCTAATATGGAACGCCGATAATCATTTCTTTTAAATTCACTGCGTTTGAATTAAATACTCGATCATTGCAATGAAAATAGGGCGTTGGCCATCACTGAAAAAAACTTCGTATGCTAATTAGGTGCCAGGGCGCCAGAACGCCAAAACGGAATTCCGTTTTCGCGCCAGCGCAAAAAACGGATTTTTTCTTCTTTTAGCACGGTAAAACGGAATAATTCCATTTTGGCGCTATAAAATCCGTTTTGGCGCTTGTAGCGTGGAAACAGAATTTGTGGCCGATAATGCATAATTGAAGGTCCGACGATAACTTCGAGAACAAAGGAACCGGTTTCATATTTTTGATGATAATTTGCCTATTGCTGTACATGTAAATATACGTATAACTACTCGTATGACATATAGACGAATTGAATTAATTACAGTTTGCATAAAAATGTTGTAGTGGTCAGAATAAACTATTCCCCAAGAAACAATTTCCGCCTTTTGAATAGCTGAATTAAAAATATCCCGATGCGTTTTATCAGAATAGTTGAGTTTGTGCTCAGTAATCTATATATGTTTGGATTATTCCAATAATATTGGGGGTTGAAACTGCTTCTTGCGGTTGCAACATTCGAACAAAGGTGTATCTGGTTAGGACTGCATTTCTTAAGTCTAATGAATTGTATCGACATCAAAATTCGACTTTTGGAGGAGTTTTCGAGATGTCTCAATTAAAAATGAATATCAAGAATTAAGTATATCAGACAAATTTATGTTTATTGATTCCTTTTGATATATCGTCGCAGATTTCGTTGCAATCCTTTACTATTGACAAGCCGTTCTCTGCATTGTTTTTCGAACCAATATGCCGGTGATTTTTCACAAGCGTAGGTAGGATCTACCGGAACCTTGACCTTCTTCCGTATTCGCCACTTGACGTACGGACCGGCGCAGAATTTTGTCACCATCTCCGGGGTGATGTCGGACGGTATAGCGCTGTCGGAGCCCTCCCACATCGTAACCGTCACCGCTAGCAACAATAGGAAACTCAAATTGTTCATCGAGGAAGTCGACCTATAATACAGTGATCAGGGAAAAATAATAATTTTAGATAACGCTCCTGTTAGATAGATCTTGCCCACCCCCTAAAAAGGAATTATAGATCCCGAAATTAGATACCCTGGCGGAAAATATCATGTATCTTGTATATAGCTTAAAGTTTCCAACGGCCGGTGATATCTGTTGCCTGTTGTAACTTACAAATGTTGACATACTGAATTATGGATTTGGCATGTACATGCATATTTATGCATATACGTAACGCCATTTATGAAAAAAACATTCTCTTCAACGACGTAGTAATTTTGCACCGATGTAGTATTTCTACGCGACTATCTTCTTTAATCAGTTAATCGTCGTAGAAATATTACATCGTCGTCGCGTAAAATACTGTTCGTTGATAGAAGATAGTCGCGTAGAAGTACTACATCGTTGCAACATTACTACGTCGTTGAGGAGAATGCTTTTTTTGACGCCCTATATCTTATACAATGATACCTAGAGAGCGTTATATAGTATGAGTCTGTGCCTGTCAGTGTGCAGTACGTCATCAATAAATTCGTATCAATAAAATGCAGCAAAAATATCTTAATTGCTTAAATTTGAATTGATTAATATTTATACATCTCTTTAGAATTACAACGTGATAATGATGTTTTTTGAAAAATAATTCAATCGTACGAAAAGCGATGACGAAATCTGCCGTGACTGCCAAGTCGTATGGTTCTAAGTCGTGATCGCCAATGCAGTCGGAGCCACCCATTATCGAATCTATGAACGATATTCGTTGTTCGAAACTTTTATGAGGATCCCCCTTTAACTCCGATGTAAAGCAATTCTTCAATAGTTACCAAATTGCGATAATTTTGTAACAAGCGACTACTGAATAACTTACCAAAATAAAATATTACGATCTATTCCATACATAATTTCAACCAAAATCAAATGACATTTTTGAAGGCGTCAACCAACTTTTAAGTTTGTTTTCTTTTTTCATGAATGGCGTTCCATAACATTTATCTAACTTTCATCATCGTTATATACATGTATTCATAAAAACCCATTGTGAGAAGGAAAAATAAGCCATCATCCTTAATAAGAGACGTATTTCTTAAGGTTCGGTTTTTACAAAAATAGGTTTGTTTCCACTTTGCCTTCTTCGAACCAGTTTGACAAATGCGACATTTCGTAGGATCGGTTTAAGATGGCTGGCAGTCAATCCGGAAGCGCCGATATGTGGAACCGTTTTCTGGAATGGTCGGCCCGAATTAGCCACCATTACTAACGAAATCTTAATTTACCAACTTTTCATACACTGTGCTTGCTCGAAATGGTTGTCGCACCATATGAATTTTTAGGATAATGGTTACGCCTTCAATTTACTGAGAAAATATTAACCATATTTCTTTGTATCCTGTCGATTTTATCAACACTCCACATTATTTTTAATTCCCTTATTCTTTATACCGAGCAGGGATTCGACTATATAATCGTAAGATTTTTCGAATCCCTGGTAGTCTCAAACTAATTTTGTATGTTTTTTGTATTTATTTACATGTTTCTTATATTATATTTTTGAGATCACTAAATAAATATACTACTAAAATATACTACTTATAACCAGTCTATTCTAAGATTTAGATGATGCGACAACCATTTCGAACAATATTATATTAACTCAAATACTTTCATACAATTTCACTAATCATATTCATATTCTTGAGTTAGTCCTATGTTATTCTATGTACTCACAGTTGAAATGTTATAATTCGGTTGAAGAAGAAAGCAGACGTATCCAATCTCAATGTAGTATAACCTACTGGAAAACAAAACTTGTTTTCCTTCATGAACCGATCTTTATATATAATTTCGAAGACAGTCGTGTAAGTGAAATGGTCGATTAAGTAAATCCTAGTTGTAAATAAACTTTTCAATAAAGCTCTGACATCTGCTTGATCCGAGATTCTGATGTTCAAGTAATCTGTTTCGACGCATTATTAGGACCTTATTCACGAGGCACCCGTAACCACCTTCCCAGTAAGTTCAACAGTAAGTATTTATGGGATACTTAACTTAGGGGTTAGAGTAAAAATCCCACAATCGAACAATTTTAGTAAAATTCCCACCATTGCCTGTTCATAATCCTTCACTTTATGGTTAGTCTGTTTATATGATTTATTAGTGCTTTTTCTCTTTGCTCTTTCAATCACATATGTTTGACCTGATTTTCAATCTTTTCTATATCTTTGACTTTGTAAATCAGTACCTGATGATGACCGTTAGAGTAAGGTTGAAACGTTGTAAACTTTTTTGGAATTTAACTAAATTCAAAATTGTTCGATTGTGGGATTTTTACTCTAACCCCTAAGTTAAGTATCCCATAAATACTTACGGGGGTTCCTAGACCCTTGAAATAATCATCTAATGATTACTCCAAGCTGGGCCTTAGTAGCTGAAGTATCCTTTATATCTGTGGCCCCTTCAACATTTTCCATATTTTCTAGAACGTTTTTGAATAATGGGTCATTAGCTGATGGGTCAACATTTTTCCAAAACGAAATGATCAATGACGAAAACCACGTAACCTCAATTTGCGAGGGGAAAAATGGAAATATCTATTTTGGTATTTGTAGTTAGAAACCCGATATGTCACACAGGTTTTGATTCATTGGCTAGAAAAAATATGCAGCTTTTTTCTCATCACTTCAAAAATACGCCCGCGTCACTTTATAGCAAATTCAAATAAAAAATGACAAAATATGCGCCCGCATGTAATCTTCTATTTATAATGAAAGACACCTGCCTGAATAACGCGATAAAATGCGCCTGTAAGGCATCAATCAATCTGTTGTCGTCTTATTAGAATATAACTGGTGACGTATTTTGTTAGTCACATTCAACTTGCCTCTATTTCTATCAATGGAATGAGTTTTTCCACACAAACCACCTGGCTTATTACTTCGCAAATGGTATATAGATAACCTCTTGCAATAATTCATTGTACGTTCATTACGGTATATTTATTCACCTTATCAAAAACAACTGTACAAAACACATTGTGATATAAATTCGCGAATATTGATTGACTTTTCAATTATATCGATTGACTGGATCGATTAATTTCTTAATTGATTTCAAAATTCCGGAGATTGTCCTAACATTTTTCGACTGTTCACAGGAACATATCGGAAATTCGATAGTTCCGATCCGTGTTTTCAAAGCACCGCTAGTCCAGCTGAGACACGTGACAACAGTCCTTGACTTTTCGACTTCTTCAGCTTTCTTGTATAGATATTGATTGCTTTATCAATAATTATATTGATTACTTTCTCGGTTGATTTTTCGTTGACTAGGAAATCTAATGATTGTCTTTATCAAGATCTACGTGCAGAAGGTATTGTCATGTGATCTACCGGTCTGTAGGGCGCATAATCTACCAGTTCGACAACCGCCTCTGCAATCGCTGTAATCAGCCGATTTGACGTAGTACCTGGAAAAAGAGTTAGATAATCACTAGAATCCATGTATATAAATAAGTTCATTTAAAATTTTTCATTTTTAATATATATATATATGTAATGAAAACCAGATATTTTGAAAACTGTCCAAATAGAAAGAAATCTCATATTGGTTACTAATAGTGTTTCCAGGTGGGCTTTTGAGAGTAGGTCTACAATACATCGGAAACCTCTGGACGAGAGTTTTTTGTGAGTTTAGCTAATGGATGCGAATTCATCAAAAAGGAAAACGTTAATCTGATGTTAATGAATGTGAATCGGAAGTAGGTATGCAGAGTCTACAGTAAGTGAATTGATTGAGTATGCAATAAAAAATGAAATAATTGAAATCTAGACGAATAACTTTAGTACCGATTATTCAGAATTTGATAATACATGTATGGACTTTTAAGAGACAGTCAATTTAAGTGAGTCGAGAGCCAACATTACATAGCAACATTATATGTGCTTCCCATGTGCCAGGAATTCTACAGTTCATAGTATTTCAGATTATAGAGTCGACAAAAAAGGCAAAAGTCATTGAAATATGTTAATTGTTCGGGAAATCCACGTATTTCGTCTGACTCACTTTTGAAATTTGTTCCACGCGACGTCATCGGTTTTCATTCGACGAACCAACTTATCCCAGTCGCTCGGGTACAATGACGTCATTCCATACGCCTCCTGAATCATAGAAAATCAAATGCTGCAGTATAATACATACATACACTAAGATGGGACATTGTTCGACTTACGTGAGAAGTCCGACTTACAAACTAATTAGAATGATATTAGAAAATTAAATTGGACTTTAGAAAAATCGTATTTACATAAATGTTTAGAAAAGGAACATAAGTGATATCTTTCTATGCCGTATGTCTAAATATTTGAAGTTTATTCCAAATGAAAGATACATTAAAATACGGATATATCAGATCCCACATTTTTAGTAAACGGTATTGTACTATCACTTGGGCATGGATACATAAATTTGGCACCCCGGTACTCAAATTATTCGTGATTCCACCAAAGAAAGCTCTGATCAGACGATTTTGTAGGTTTATGTGCCACAAAACGTCAATCGGTTACCAAGTCGAGCTCTTTAAGGAGCCATTCATTACCTTAGCCTTGTATTCCAATACCCATTTGGGATTATCAGATATGTTCGCTTCGGTGATGTTTAGTATGTAAGTTTCGTGGTTCAAAACATCCTGAAAAAGTACATCAAGTTAGCCTGTGAAGGAATCTCTACTTGCATCAACAAAGTATAAAATAAGAACGAATGGCTGATTTTTATAGTCTGATGTTGAAATTATACTGTAATCCAAAAGAAGAGATAAAACATAAATTGAGACAATCAGTTATCGAGAAAATATAAGAAAATTTAAAAAAAAATTATATTCCAATTTTTCTATTAAGTACGAACAACATATCAGAAATTAAAAATGTTCGGTTTGTTATTGTCCAACTGAAGTATGCGACAACTAAGTCCTAAGCTTCCTGGGGGATTTCTTGTGGAAATTTGTAAGTAGTGTGATTCAACCTCTGTGGAACTGACTACTTCACTTTAATAAGGGTCTACTTCGTCTTACCTTACTCGTAGTATCATCTACAGTATAAATTCTATATCCCGAGTTTAAAGTCATATTCACAGAGTCGGTAAACGGTGTTATACTTGGTGATATGTATACGATATTGTTCGGACGTCGGATATCATTTTGGTCGTAAAATACCTCGAATTCATCCTTGTGCGTGTGACCGAAAAATTGGGCCGCCACCGTGCCTTCGAATCTGAAAGAAGTGCGTGCATCGGGAAACTTTAGGAAAGCATGGGCGTCACCAGAGGGGGGGGGGGGGGCGGGGGAGCCAACGCCCCCCACCCTTTCCAATCTACGTTCCGTGTTTTTTTCCTTCCAATTCTCGAAGCTCCCCGTAAAAAACTGCGATTAACACCGCACGTTACACATTAAGCCAGTCTACAGTGTTCGTCAGTTCTAGGTGGAAAAAAGTTCCACGGAAACAATCATTCGACCCCCCCACTAGTGAGTTAATGTTGACTCGATGATAGTACACCCGCGAGCACTCAGTATGTGCACCTCAATTCAATTGTTGATTTATCAACGAAACACTGGTTTTATGCACACCAAAATCACTCATATGAAAGATTGAAAAGTCTATTTAATGACTAAGGTAAAAATTTGGCTTTTGATATCCATGCGGAAATGCATTACTGTCTAAAGCATCGCCCCTTAAAAATGGAAATATGGCAAGTTCAAGGGGATCGTATGTGCAAAATCAAAGTTTTTGACTGCATTCAATGCGTCAAAGTATACACTTTCTTGTGTTATTTGTTAATTTTTGGATTTCTTTGGCGTACTCTTTTAATTGGCAAAAAACCATTTAATCAGTGGTATGTAGCGAATCAATCGGCAATTAAACCCTCTGAAATTGCTTTCTCATGAACTTTATCGACAATTAACAACCGCCATGGCCACCACAAACTAATCGTCCAGGTATTCTGTTATGAAATAAATTTCTAAATCATATCTGGTCCTTGAACTTTTGATTTTTGTTAA
>JAYMFW010228786.1:0-12967 GCA_036785005.1 Tubulanus punctatus
TAAGTTCGCAAATGTGTTTGGTTAGTTAGTAACTAAAAGTTTTAGAGTTTTACCGTCATTTAGTTCAATCACTTTTTCTGTTCATCGAATCAATCTTATCCAGTGTATTGTAGATTTGCAGTGTTTTCAAAGTGCAGCTATGTACTTGTCCTTCAAATTTTTGTTCACATAAGTTTTTTCTCTAAGTGTGAATGTCTTTGTGTATACTGACCAGTGTGTTCTGAAACCATCAGCACTGCTCCAAAAGACAAATGACAATATAAAATGTAGTTTTATTTCTGAGCCTGATTTAAATGAACTTTTACAATACTTTTCATACTTTATATTTTCAATGTAAGTCATTTTCTAAAACCAACATAAGGCCAAGTTTACATTGAGCTTTACCCATCACTATATACAATATTCGGTTTGTTAAGCGTAAATCGTATACAAAACCGTTCTGGGCTACAAAATTTATGTGACCTTGTAATTGAAGTAAAGCTGCATTCACACTTACATGTGGTTGCCTTGAAACATAGTGTTCACACAGCCACCTCAAGGCAACTCCTTGAGGCTACCCCTCATCTCAACTAATAGGGGTGAACTAGGGCAAGGCATTGATTTACCTTTGATCATGGAATGTTCAAACATATGAACGCTACACAAAAGTTAGGCAGATAAGCTCTGGGCAAACTAATCTATACTAATGTATGTGTGAATGTGACTTAAGAGATTCAGATTTTCAATTTATGCATGCTTTATGAAATTTCCTCCAAATATCTCTAGTGTATAGCTTTAAGAACTCAGACTAAGAAAGGTGAGATAAAAATATGATTTTAGTGAATTTTTTCATCAACGTCTGCATTACTCCATTTTTCAGAGCCAGGAAAGCTCGGCAGTCGAAGAATCTCCAAAGAGCGAAACAAGATCTCTGGAGCCAGACCCTCAGGTAAAGAACGAAAAAAGCAGCCCTCCATCCCCAGTCAGCACGCCGCCACTGGCAGGCGACGATAGGAAACGCGACAAAAAAGGTTTCAAATTCAACATTTTCAAGAAATTCAGCCGATAGCAGTAATCTGAAAAAGCAACTTTTGGCATTCCAGGATAATATGAATCTCACATACGCAATACATCAATGTATGACATATCAATATAGTGGATTGATCGAATACAATCATTTAGTCGTAAAACTGTTGTGTGTCTCAGTTCGGATGTGTATGTACACATTATATATATGTAAATGTATGTTTTATACTAAAGAATGACTGATATGTGCCTTTATTGATACGCTGAACCTAAAATGAGCTATTAAAGTACTCTTATAGTACATGTACTTGGCTCAAGAATAATGATGATAATCCGAGGCATGCCATGCATCAGGTGGTTTATCCGATTATTATAAATTAGCTGTGTGGGGCGAAAAATCGGGGTGGTCTCATAACAAAATGTTCAACCCTTAAGCTAGGTTCATATGGCTGCGTTTAGTATCTGATTTTAGATCCCTTGAACAATAGATAAATGGATGCGAAAATTGGTCACTAAACGTATCCATGTGTACCTAGCCTAACACTGCGATGGCCAACATATTTTGGGAAAATTTTGATGTGACTCACTGCTACAGAGACATTTGTCAGCTTGTGTTGTCTAGTATCATTTTCCAAAGACGCCAAGTACCCTACCTAGGTATATACTCAGCTTTACTAAACAAAATGATCAATATACACGGGTATCTCGGAATCGGGTATTTGTGCTCATTAAACGCCTCCGATGATTGTCGGGTTCCACATTTTTAGGAAAGATTTTGATATTTTTTACTTGGAAATTTCTAAAAGGCGCAGTCTACTGTTGGAATTGCACCGCATCATAAGACAGCAATCAAATTTTTTGTGATAAACCATTTGCCTGGTAATGGCATGTAGAGCATTAGATAATAGGATTACACTGGTGTGGATAAATTACGCCTACTATACAGTGGGCTTCTAATTATTAATCAATCCACCTATGTATACATAATGTATGTTGTAATGATGTCAGTATTAGATTTTACTGTGTAGCGCTGATTCAATAAATTGTTTCAGTCTTTTCTTGGAGTAATCATCTGCCCCATCATGATAACTCGTAGGTCTAATAAGCGCTAAGAGCAAAACAGTAATTGACACTTGATCAGGAAATGTTTTGAGACTAAGCTTGTGGATACCAGTGAAATTTTACTTCTGAAATAGGTATACAACCAAATTTTATTTCTTAGGGCTGGTTCACTCTGCGAGCATAATGGCGAAGCGAATTTGAACAGCCAATATGTGAAGATATTGATACAACATCTTTAATTATTGGCTGAACTGAATTCGCTTCGCTTTGCCATTTCACTCGGAGTGTGTCCGTGGCTTTACATGTTTGCTGCTACTGGTTTTCCCTGCAGTTACCAGTGCATGTCTCTCGGTTTGGTAATGATAAGATGTAGAATAAAGTTAATTCAAGAAATCAATCATACGGTACGGTTTATTATAGTTCACATACTCATTACATACAGGATTCTGTATGTAACTGCGAGATCTACTGGCAGTTATTTCATGGTAGCAGTGCCCATTGAACTGAAACTATGAGATAACTTGGTGGTAGGCAGCATGTTAAACATTATATGATCACTGTTATTTACTTTAGAATTTTGTATCTGATCAGTTGCCAGAGTAAATAATCTTTACGTACAAGAAAATAAATTTGTCTCACATGATAGTGTCAAAATCTGATATTTAACTCTCTATAAGAGGTTTGTATATAAATACAGTATTACACCATATTTCAGTCATTTCTTAAAACTCACATTGAAACTGATCCTAATCTAGTTTCCAAAACCTGATAACTCACTAATACGAGTTGTTGAGTATCATACCACCTAACTTAGTAGTCAGTTTGCATGTGCTCAGTGAATGAGACCCAGAACAACTTGTCAAGTCTCGCTTTACCATGTACAGAAAACTCCGCTCTGATCTAATCCTATTGACTTGAATAACGGCTTAACTCGATGTACCGAGAACATATTGTCTACTCTAGTATACAGACTAACCATGTAAATAAAAACCGAGGTATTATAGAGTTTTGATTGTATAAAATCATGTATTTCAATTACCAGTAGAGAAAATGATCTATGTAATGTGCGTCTAGTCTTATATTGCAAGCTACATTTATTAGGTTAGGCCAGACTTTATTATAATGTTGTTTTATGGATTTTCCAAGGCCATATTCAACGTCGGAGGGTGAAATAAACCATGATTCAAATTTTTGGGGTATTTTAGAAAATGAATAAAATGCCCCAAAATGTAATGTCGAAGAAAAATCTTAAAAAATTGATTTTCATCAGGTTCAATATTTGTTCAATTATCATAAGATCCATAAAACAACAGAATAAAAATGTCTGGCCTTACATCGTGAATGTTATTTTCGGCTGTGTGTGTAGTTATCCTGTTAATTCTGAAGTCTTTCTCTGCTCAATATTAGACAGGTTTAACTCTGAATGCTGAATTTGTTGAATTTCTAGAGAAAGCTTTACTGAGAAGGCATTCATAAATTATGTACGCATGTTAGATTCATATACTATAATGTAATGAAGAAGACACAATTATCTGTGTCTGAAATGTAAGATGTTTAACCCACTTATTAACCCATCAGGAACATCAGATACTACACTAAGTGACAAACTGACACCATAGGGATTCAAACTCGGGCCCTCAGGCATCTATCACCAGAACATGGCAGCCAGCGCTGTGTGGATGGCGAGTTAGTTCAGTTGATTAAGGTACTGGCTGCCATGTGCTGGCGATAGGTGCCTGAGGTCCCGAGTTTGAATTCAGACGGTGTCAGTTTGTCACTTAGTATATTAGTAGTTGTCTGTGTTCCTGATGGATTGATTACGTTAAAATCTTACATATTATAATGGTTTATCAACTGCAGGAGAGAGTAAGGATATTTAGATTTTTTGCATACTGAATTTATGAATGGCACCATATTGGATAAGAAAATAAACTAATATTACGAAACACTTATTATTGGGACCATATTTGTAAATACATATTCACTTGTAACTGTTGAAACTGATTTTCATTTATAGATAATTTGAACATTCATTTCGGATAGGAAATCATGTTATTTATTTGTATGCGTAATAGGATATAGGAAACATCCATGTAACCTAGAAGTATGCGACTGATATTTCAGTTTAGAAGGATTATTAGCTGTGATATTATTCTTTATAGAGGTGGTAATATATTGATATATGATTTTGTAAGATTGTGTGCGAGGGGGGAAAGTGACATAACCATTCTCTTTCATTTACAGTGTCAAATGACGTTTATATCAAAACTTGACATGTTCAAAGCAGAATTCATGGAATATTGAGATCACATTAGAGACGATGTTGAGCATTGCTATAAACGCAATAATCGGCAAAAATGATTAATCATCACATTTTCCGAAACCGTTTCACCTTATTGTAACTTGAAAATAGTGGAAATTAGCATTGTTATTTATTTATTATCATTTGGTAGGATAATATAAAAGAAACATAGTGAATGTTAAAGATTGTTTTGTTAGATGATTTTATTTATTAAATGATACCATACCGATAAACGTATGTGTAAAAAACCCATCAATAGGGAATAAATGTACCAATAAATATATTTTCTAATGAAAGTAAAATCTTTGATGTGATTTCTTTTGCAAGGATAGTCAAGGTTGTATTTAAATTTAGTAATCATGTGGACTATTAATTCAGAAACTTGAAAAATGCTTTCAGTCCCAAGCTGCAGAGAGTTGCTGGGGGGAACAGGACAATTTCCCCCCCTCCCCCACCCTTCTGTATCGATTTCACTGTGAGCGAAAAAGTATAAATTTATATCATATTAGAGGGAAGGGTGAGTGTTAGGGTTAGTTTATTTCTTGATTTTTTCTTAAGGTTTATTTCTTCAGGTTAAATTAAGGGGGGATTGTCCTAGACTAGGCCTTGGCGTAGTTACTTAGGAATTAACTCTTTACAGGAGGTAGGGAATTTGCATATATATGTCTGAAAGTATTCGCGTGTAGCACTAGGGGTAATTTTTCATGGACTAAAAAACATACATGAAACATGTGCCGCTTATTTGATGTCTGAATAGCTTTCTGCACTTCATCACTCGCATGTGTCAGCTATCAAAATGAGTGCGCATCAAAAATCATCCTTTTATGTATTTTTGGTGCGCAGCAAATCACGAGTCCACGATTCAATGGGTCACCAATTACAATTCATTTTGTCATCAAGGCTCAGATGGTGATTATCATCATACAGGATGTAGCTTAACGAGAGGATCCTGGAATTTTTGTCATTCTCCTATGCTTAATGATGCATCAGGGGAGATCGGAAGAGGCTTTGCTCGAGAGTAAATGTATTGTGAACATATTTTCTAGTTTTTAGGGGCCATCCATAAGTATGTACGCACAAATTAGGTAAAATTCAGACCCCCCCTCCCCCCTTCTAAACGCTTTTGGCATACGCTGTACGCTTTTGGTGTGACTCCCCTCCCCCTCCGAGCGTACATACTTTATGGATGGCCCCTTACGTTATTCTTCGTTGAATATCCAAGTCCTTATTTTTATGGTCAGTAAAGCAGTGTTACTGAATTAATTTTCCTATGCGCTTCTGATGGATAGAAGGCAGTTTTCCCATGAAAAATCCGTAAAATCCTCATCAATTGATAAAGATGCACTCAAGAGTTTATAAAATGATAGTTTTATTACAACTACATACAATGGTTAAATACACAGTACAAAATACAATATGGACATAAGACATGATATTCTAGATATTTGAAATTGCACTTCCGATTCATCATTCTTTTGGAGGAAGCCAAGCCATATTTACCACGATGGAGCAGTATTAGCTAAGCGACGCATTCGCCTGGAAGAAAAATTCAATACCGTAATTTAGAAAACATGGAAAGAATGTAGGAACTGGTAAAAAATTCTAAAACCTACATAAAAGATATTGCTTAACTCAAATCTTGTAAAAATTGGGTTGAACTTAGAAAAGAATTTGCCTCTAGATGTTCGAATGGCATTAGGGTCCAAAAATAATTTGGGTCAACAGAGTCTAAACCTGCATTTAGCCCTCGGTGTGGCTTCGAGGTACATCGTAAACACAGCACACTCAAGGCAGCTAGCTTTGAGGCCACACCTAGTATCCATTAAGGTACACACCCTGTCCACAGAGGTTTCATTTTTCCACTTACAAAAAACTAACCCTTGCATATTCTTGCACTATTTACTTCGATTGGCGATACATGTGCAGCTGATCGATATATTGTTGACCTAAGCATGTTGGCTCTGATTGGCTCGAAGATTAGTTCAAAATGGCACTGCCCATGAACGCTTACTGTAATGGGTTCGTAAGAAATGCGCCAATTGGTCAGATACTTTATTGATAATTGGATGCCATACATGGAAATTACGGCCAAAGAAATCAGCGGCTAGTTCAGTAGATACGATAGCAGAGCCGAATGAAATGCTGCGAAGGGAACGTACATTTAAGGCGGCTTCAATGTAACGCTTTGATTTACGTTATTATTGAAGAGATGATGTGAACACTACACAATATTAGCCTCGGATAGCCTGAGGTAGACTATCATACCGGTAATATGTGTGAATGTGAATAAGGTATAATGACATTGCACAAACCTAGTATTTCTGTCTTGATCTCGGATCTTCTTTTCCATCTCTGCATCAGTTAATGACTCGAGGAATGGACACCATTGATCAGATTCATTTTGATTTCTAAATGCCAATTCAATCTGTGGTAATGGCGCTTCACTAAAACATAAGATAATAATTGAACACTCAATACAATCTCCTACAAACCACGGTTTGTAAACCAGTTAGGTACATCATTCAAAAATGTTAACTCTCACCCATGGTACATTATATCATATTAGAGCCAACCCCAATTATACTGTATTCAATTCATGATGCATAACTCATCATTTGGATAAGTCATCGTTATCATAACAGTTCCTGAGGTGACGAGTTATCCGAGGTTGACTAATATGATGCCCAATTTGTTACAACACCAACCATTTCAAAGGTGGCATTGTCAGGCTAAAACAAAAGATGCATTATTGTTTCTCATCACCCGCCTCACTTAGAGCATTGATTTTCAATAAGAAAATATACCCGTTCATGTTATATTCGATGCCTGCCTGAATTACATAATAAAAACCGCCCGCCCGCATCATCTCTGAATGAGAAACAAGGCATTAATTCTTTCTGTCCTAACGACTCTCACAAGTAGACCCAACAACCCTCACGACCCAAAAAACAACTATAATATAAGAGCTGAATGTTTAACGTTTACCTAAATGCGTAAGTTCTTTGGTGCCAGCTCAGTTGTCCCCTTATACTGTACGCTATCGATGTCATGAATTCACCGCCTAGACCTAGAATTGAAGAAATTAAGACTCACTGAATCCATTTGAGCATTTTTATAGTAATAAAATATCGAAAATTAGGACTTCAACAGTATTTACCTAGCTCGGCACAAAGCTTGATGGCAAATTCCTCGGGACTATTTTCTGGCTCAGACATATCCCATTCGAACTGATCTACCAGAGATATATTTCCCACGTGGATATTTAACTGTGAAATAAATGCGACAACAGTATAAACAACAAGATTTTGTAAGATGTTTAACCCACTAATTATCCCATCAGGAACCGAGACACTACACTAAGTGACAAACTGACACCGGTTAAACATCTGTGGGTTAAACATCATACTTTTCAGACACGGATAATTGTGTCTTCTTCATTACAACAAGATTTTGTCATTTATTTTCAGAATTTGAGGGTTTTAGGGTTGAAATTCGAATTTGAGGGTATTTGTACCGTCGGAATAATGACTTTCCAAATTTGAGGCTGTAGGAACCCCGTAACATATCAATGCTCATAAGTATCCTTTTCTTCAACATAAATGACAAGTCTGAATTGCCAAAGAATTCTGCTCATCATCATTAAGCATCAATACCTTGAGTATAACCCTTTGATCTAACTGTTCTTCAATTATACTATCAGCTGGGAACGCCTCAATCTGCTGCCTAATGGCCTGAGCAATGGCTGCGACAAAGTTCATCGGATTCAAGTCCAGATCATCGCATAAAATTTCGGCGAACTGCTCAGGTGTAATAAGTGTCTCTGAAAAAAAAAGAAAAGGTTATGATGTAAAAATATTACTCTAAATGCGCTCAGGAAATACAAAAAGAAAAAACTTCGATACCATTTTTATTCCAAGTAAAACAATCTCTTAGTTTCTGTCCTTCAATTTCCATATCGAGTCTAATAGGAATAAGTACTTCAGCTTGGCGTGCGTTCTCATGCATTGCTGCCGGATCCAAATCATCAAAACTAAACAACAAATATAAAATATACAGAAAATTTCTACTCAGTTCCAATAAGTATAAGAACTGCTTCCTGAGGAATTAGTTTTTATATTTACCATAACGGAAACGTTCTCATTTTATTTTTTGACATCCGGTTTCGATTGATAGGTGTTGAACAAGGAACTGCGTCTAAATGATGTGAGCTACTCGGTACAGTCGGTACCCAATTATTACCACGTTTGTTTCTAGCTTTACTGTCACTGAAAATGAAAAACGAATTCAAGATGTACGTACATGTCCAGGAAAAAAATTATTTGGTTTCATGATATAAATTAGACTTCAATTTACGTATTTTACGTCGCTTGGTTGTCTAGATAAACGCCACCTACATATTGGTCATAGTCCTATTGAACTTTAGATTAGACCATACGACGAGTGCCATCCCTGTCGTCCTAACCCGAACAAAAGCCGTGGGTTAAACCCCCGATAGAAAACCTTGTTACTAATGCTGACCACGGGGCTTGCACCTGCGACCTCCCAGGTACTGTAGTCCATAGTCCAAATTCTTTACTTGTGAAGACAGAACTGATTGATTAACGGTATCCACAAATCATATAGTGAAACTAGGGATGGAAACACGCAAGTCAGAAAACATGGGAGGCAAGATACAGATTTTGTTGCAAACTCGCAAGTTACCAACCAGGTAATGAATTTAGTTAGTAGTCACCGATAATTGCTTACATCACGTATAAAATGAATTAATTTTTTCCATTTTCAGTTTCACCATCATCGACAGTTCGTTATTTCAGTATTCATTATAATGAGGTTGATTGCAATTTTCTGTATATCTACCTTGCAGGGGTTTGATCAGCACCAACTGATACCGCCTTATACTTGTCATCTCGGCCTTCAAATATCTCATCTACTTCAGAAGCTTTTAGCAACGTGATGTTAGTAGCAAGAGTATGCTGTCCAAAACCAGCTACAAAATAGAAGTATAATAATGATAATTTTACAAACAACTTACTCGAAAACAAGCTATCAATTGTGAATATACAGTCAACCTTGCCTAAGTCATCAGTGCCTTACGTTCCCTTCACAGGGTTTCATTCGGCTCTACATCGTATCGACCGAACTAACCGCTGCTTACTTTGGCCGTGATTTCCCCGTACGGGATCCAATAATCGATAAAGCATCTGACCAATCAGAATGCGTTTACGGTATGCATTCAGGGCCAGCTCCATTTTGGAATATTGTTGTGACAGGCGCTTGTGAATATTGTAGCCAATCAACGCACGTCTGCCCAAAAGGAATTTTGCACTTTGCGACACCTACCGTTAAACGCACGCGATCGCGCGAAAGTTTGCAGTGGTTAGTATTTCGTAAATAATATATGGAGAAATTAAACCGCTGCGGGCGGAGTGTACCAGTGCCTAAGTCATCTCAAATATCTAAGTCTCAATGTTCAATGTTTATCTATCTAAGAGATACCAGTTCTAAGTCGTTACAAAGATCTTGGTCCTGAGGGCGACGACTTAGGTGAGGTTTACTGTAGAATGAATAAAACGATTGGAATATCTTTAAGTCACGTTTATAAAACAATGCATTAGAAATAAATAAAGAAGGTAGCCATTTCCATCTATCTATGTGTAACTACTGTTGAGTATTAACTACTACGAAAGACATATAAGCGAACTGAATGACTGCATCCATACGGATACCCTCCCTTGCTGTAAGAGATGAAGTCATTCTAGAAAAGCTGAAGAATAGTTCCTTGCTCCCCTTTGAAATGGTCATAAGCGAGAAATGAATGCACAGACAATAGTCCACAAGTTACAGAGACAAGATTTTACCGGGTAAGCAACTTTATCATGAAAATTCTTAATTAAAGAATACAGATTTTTGTATCGAAATATGAGAAATTTTTTTAGACTAATTTCAATGCAAAATTCACAGGTTAGCTTAAACTACTATAAAGCGTTTGTTATTATTGATGTAACTTGATAACTGATATTTGACCGAATCGTCCTACCTGCCGCTTTCACAGATACACCTGTAAAATGTATACACATCAAAACCACAGCCACGAAGCAAAACAAAAATAAAATGAAGCGCTGATTGAAGATAATAAATCCATGCACAGTAACATGCAGTAGATAAAACGGTATCTAGAATTTCACATTCCAACAATACTAGAAAAGATACATAAATTGTAAGCCCACTACAAATGAAAAATTCAACTTTAAGGCACGCACAGACAAGCAATTTTCCTTGCTATTTTTAGTACATGTACAGCAATGTAATAATTGTAAACTGCTTCAAAACAGCTGCGATTACATAGTTGCTGTAAACCAGCTAAGGAAATTGTCTAGTAACATCAGTGGGCTTTCAATAAACAATCCTCAAAAATACAAATAATCATCATGCCAAAAAAATGTTGTCAACATACCTAAGGCAGCAATTCGCTTTCTTTCTTCAACTGATACAAGCCTTCGCCATAATGATGGATAACGTTTGTAGAGAGAGCCTCTGAACATACGCAAATAGTTTCCAACCTAGAAAAAATTATCGAGAATAGATGTTATGAACATGATGTCATTATGTGTTGATAGTTATTTTAGCCGTCAACACAATTGATATTTTGACACATGGATTCTGAAACACAATAGGTGTGATGTCACAAATTGCATATTGGCCGTCAATACTATAAACCAAAACCTCATATCCATGTAAAATCATAGTAATGGATAGTAGAACCAGATGCTTTTGAAAATCTGATTTCTTTCATAGTATGATAGTGATCATATCAGATTATTTTAAAAAAGAGCATTTAGTGGAAACTCGAATCGGTTTCAACAACGAGTTATAGGCTAAATTTAATTATTATCTTGTGAAAATTCATCCCTTTTACATTAGTCTATCTTTTATAAATGGTAACTGAAGTCATTTAAAGGACTAACTGAAAAAATATTTTTATTTCGATGTCTGCCATTTTGTGGCGAATTTTGGTGCCTCTCTGATCACCTAAGATTTTCGGCAATCTGAATCTTACATCTTTTTTTTAAATCAAATGAAAACGATCAATATCATCACTACTGAATCAGTTTATGAAAAATCAGTGAATCTTTGAAGAATTTAGTTTATCAAAGTGATAATCATTTCGATATTCAGTCTTCGTTTGCTCTTGTAAAATCAAATTTGGGGATAATGGAATTGTATGTTGTTGAACAATAGATTTTGATGGTTTTGATCGGTAATTAGTACACCAACCGGCAACAGAGAAAGTTTTGACAATGATCGCAGCTGTCGCAAGGGACAACTGCGTTTCTTTCATTAAGTAAAAATATTTAAAACATACCTCAGAACCTATATAATGATAATCACCACCCTCTTCTATCTGGAAAGGTATAGGTTTTTCACCGAAAGTACGAGTACCACAAATTAATGAATTCGGCGTCGCCATTTTGTTTTCTCTTTGTAACGATAGATGGCGGCAGTATGAAGACAACAAATCAGTCTACAACTGGTAGTCCCTGGAGTAACACCACAAATATTAGTAGTCTATGATCACACTTAACAGAAGGCTTTTCCAAGTCCTTCCTTAATTAAGTCCATTAATTGAAGCCACACAAAAATATCACCAGTCAGAGAAAATCATTTCTAAAAACACAACAATTTATTGAAGCTATTTCAATTAATATCAAATCACACATCTCTACTACTTGAAGAAATAAGACAGGATTTTTTTACAGTCTTTTTCATTCAAATTATATATTTTACAAAATTTTCTAAATGGCAGAACTATGGTTAGCGCTGTAACTACTCGTCTAAAGATTCAGTACTTTCTTTCAGTTGCTTTCTCTTAGCTCTTCCCAATAGTCGTTTTTCTCTTTCAAATTCTTTCATTCTCATTATAAAACTGAAAAGATAAAAAAATAGATGAAGTCATTTCAAACAAATGTCGCATGCTTGGATCCAGCGATTTTTAAATGGTGGGTGGTTGTATCTGCAAAAGGTTTCATACTATTTCTTCTCAAAGAACTGCTGTTTGGGCTAATTTTCCATTCTAGAAGCATGAATGAGTTGTAGTCAGAAATCTCAAAGAGAAAACAATTGTGAGTCAATGAGATAAATGAATTAGAAGGAAATTGGAAGCAGTTGAAACACTTTCATAAAGGGTGCTGTGCTAGAAAAATAGGTTAGTTGACAAAGTTACATTTACATAGAAAATATACTCTTTTGAAAATCTGATTTAATAATTTACAGTCTAGATGAGCCAGAAAATATCAGATATTCAAAATAAACTTATCCACACACAGCTTTAACTGGCTATGGTTATTTACAGTATCCTCATTGGTACTGCTATAGATCTGTCACATCGAAATTTCAGCAACAGGGCTTAGGGAACATCTCAAAATTTCAACACATACTTCTATGTAAATAACCCGTGGAAGTGGGTGGGTGGGTTAACAGGGTCCGCGGATAGAACACAATAGTTGAACTGTTGACTATTTTTATTGTGTTTAAATCAACAGTTCCGGAATGGCATTCTGGCGTTTAGGTGGCGTGGAAGGGTGGGTTCCAATCTATTAG
>JAYMFW010228897.1:0-12956 GCA_036785005.1 Tubulanus punctatus
TTATTTGCATGTATTAATTTAATTTATAATATGCTATTCATAAAGAAGTGATTCGAAAGATGTAAGTTGTAATAAAGAGATGTGATTCTGATGTAAACTTCCATGAACGATGGAGGTGTTAGTAAATAGACGCAATAAATGAAGTTATATATATCGATTTAAACTATTTATTTCATCTATTATCAGGATCATTCGGTGACAGTCGAACTCGAGGAAAAGAAGGAGGATCGACTATTACAGTAAACTACTGACATTATAAAGGATGGTGTTGTAACGAAGTTTGAATGAAGTTAACTATTGACGTTATAAAGAGTGGCGTTGTAACTAGCTTTGATTGTGGTAAAAATTGACATTTTAAAGGACTGAGTTATAACGAAGTTTTAATGAAGTAAACTATTGACTTTATAGAGGGTGGCCTTTGTAACGAGGCTTGAATGTAGTAAACTATTATCAAAAATGGTTGTGTAATAACGGGATTTGAATGTAGTAAACTAACGACATTATAAAGCTTTTTGGTATAACGAGGTTTAAATGTAGTAAACTATTGACATTATAAAGGGTGGTGTTGTAACGAGGTAGTAAATAATTGACATTTTAAAGGACTGATTTATAACGAGGTTTGAATGAAGTAAACTATTGACATTATAAATGGTAACGTTGAAACGAGGTTCGGAATGTAGTAAACTACTGACATTATAAAGGGTGGCGTTTTAATTAGGTTTGAATATAGTAAACTGTTAACATGATAAAAGGCGGTGTTATAACGCGGTTTGAATGAAGTAAAGTATTCAAATTATAAAAGCGGTGTAATAACGGGGTTTGGATTTAGTAAACAACTGACATTTTTAAGGGTGGCATTGTAACGAGGTTTGAAAGTAGTAAACTGTCAACATTATAAAGGGTGGTATCATAACGGGGTTTGATTGCAGTAAACTAATGAAATTATAAAGGGTGGCGTCAAAACGAGGCTTGAATATAACGAATTATTGAGAGCCGTGTTATGACGACTGTAGTAAAGATACTAGTAAAAATCCTACTAAATTAGGACTTATTAAGTTATTTTCATTCCTTTCTAAGATATCTAAGATTTTTGTTACATGAGTGTAAAAGGAACAGTTTATCATTATTGTCAACATGGTTAAACTAAACTTATCAGATCGTGAGAGAATAATTGTTATACATGTAGCTTTTAGCGAAACCCCCTGTTTTTCTGGCCTGCCGTAGCAACACCTCTGGCCATTCTTGCGAACCTGGCACCAACCCCAGCCTACCCTCTACCCAGGGACCCTACGTCCTCTCACTACCTTGTACCCAGGAACCCTGACCCTATATCTACCTTTTTCTTTTCCTAGACAATTCAACATTCTATTCTATTCCGATTCTGACCCACCTCCTAATCTATTTCTTTTCTCACCCACCTCCTCCTATTCTTTATCTATTGTAACCCACCTCTTATTCTATTGTTATAACGGGGCTTGAACGTAGTAAACTAATAACATTAAAAAGGGTGGTGTTATAGCGAGGTTTGAATATAGTTAACTATTGATATTATAAAGGGTGGTGTTATAACGAGGTTTGAATATAGTAAACAACTGACGTTATAAAGGGTGGTGTTGTAACGAAGTTTGAATGGAGTTAACTACTGACATTATAAAGGGTAGCGTTGTAACGAAGTTTGAATGAAGTTAACTATTGACATTATAAAGGGTGGCGTTGTAACGAGATTTGAATGTGGTAAATAATTGACATTATAAAGGGTGGCGTTACAATGAGGTTTGAATGTGGTAAGTATTAACATCATAAAGCGTGGTGTTATAACGGGGTTTGAATGTATTAAACTAATGACATTATAAAGGTTTGTGTTATCACGAGGTTTGAATGTAGTAAACTAATGACATTATAAAGGTTTGTGTTATCACAAGGTTTGAACGTAGTTAACTATTGACATTATAAAGGGTGGTGTTATAACGAGGTTTGAATGTATTAAACTATTGATATTATAAAGGGCGGTGTTATAACGGGGTTTGAATGGAGAAAGCTATCGACATTATAAAGGGTGGCGTTGTAACCAGTTTTGAATGAAGTGAACTATTGACATTATAAAGGGTAACGTTGTAACGAAGTTTAAATGTAGTAAACAACTGGCATAATTAAGGTCGGCGTTGTAATGAGGTTTGAATATAGTAAACTATTGACATTATAAAGGGTAGTGTTATAACGACGTTTGATTGTACTAAACTAATGACATTATAAAGGGTTACGTTATAACGAGGCTTGAATGAAATAAATTATTGACATTATAAAAGCCGTAATATAACGACTGTAGTAAAGATACTTATAAAAATCCTACTATACACAAATAACGTCTGTTTAAATTATTTTCATTCATTTCTAAAAATTTTGTTGCATGAGTGTTAAAGGAACAGTTTATCATTATTGTCAACATGGTTATACCAAACTTATCAGATCGTGAGAGGATAATTGTTATACATGTAGCTTTTCTCTCGTATTCATGGGAAAAATTTGAGGAAAAGCATTTTCTAAAATTGAAAATTTTAGCAAAACCCCCTGTTTTTCTGGCCTGCCGTAGCAACATCCTTGGCCTTTCTTCCAACCCTGGGACCAACCCAAGCCTACCGTTTACCCGGTGACCCTACGTCCTCCCACTAACTTGTACCCAGGAACCCTTACCCCTACCCTTTTCTTTTCCTAGACAATCCAACCCCTCCTATTCTATTCCGATTCTGACCCACCTCCTGTTCTATTTCTATTCTAACCCACCTTCTATACTATTTCTATTCTAACCCACCTCCTATTCTATTTCTATTCTATCCCACCTCATCCTATTCTATTTCTATTCAAACCCAACTCCTCCTATTCTATATCTATTCTAACACACCTCCTATTCTATTTCGATTCCAACCCACCTCCTATTTTTACTTCTATTCTAACCCACCTCCTATTCTAATCTACTCTAACCCACCACCTCCTATTCTATTCCTATTCTAACTTACCACCAAGTAATCTATGACCTTTAACCTATTTTAACCCTAAGCGCGCAAACCTGCACGGGAGCCTGCCCAGACCAAGTCTCCAGTCCTAGACCAGCGGGCCACTTACTGCACCACTGCGGGAACTGAAAGAATTTGCTTCGACGTTAATGTTAAAATTAACTGCACTCAAACTTCCTTAATACCAATTAACAATTTAAATTTAATACAATGAAAGCCATCTTAAATTTTTAAAATGTTTCTGAGCTGTATTGGAATTGAAGAATATCCCCAAAATAATTTTTGTCGAATATTAATCCATTCAAAGAAGATAAAGTTTAGGATGACGACGCCATTTTGTTTACATAGTCAAAACAAATTGGATATTATATGTGAGGAAGTTATATTCCTACGGATAAATTCGAATATATTTCAACACGGATTTTATGTGAGTAAAATATAAATGTGAGATCCCTAGTTTTAACATATTTTTACTACAAACAAACGTTTTAATGGTCAATGGAAAAGAAAGCCGGGTTTTATAGTGTTGAAAATACCAAGATTCTGAAGTCTGAAAACAAACTAGATGTCAATACGTAGACACAAGCCATACATAGTAAATTCAGTATGGTCAAGAAAAATTCAATGTATGTATCTTAGGATTTTGGCAAAGAGGTGATTTGGATTTCTGGATGATTTGATGTGTGCGTTTACTGTGAACAATTAATGTTGATTGGTCTTTGACGTAGGAAGGATCGTAGCATAATTTATTTTTTAAAAATCATAAAAAAGCCTAGTACTGGCTAAGTTTAGTGCATCAAGTATATTTTTCTGTTCAATATCTTTCAACTTTACGTCGTGCTCATTCAAATTGATATACGTATTAATCGAATGATTTTTTAAATGAATCACAGGCATTTAATATTGTTTGTAAATTGTCGTGGGTGGATCTCATCAAGAACCGTTTCTTATGCAAGAATTTCGTGTAAAAATACATATGTACCAAAAGACAGTGAAATGAGCATTTGCTAAGGACCCTGTTCCAATAATCGTAGCAAATTAATGGGATTGAAAATAATAAATCATATTTCTTTCGTTTTATATTTTCATTCACATCAAAATATAGGAGTGATTGCCGAGAGAATAATTTTCATATTTATCTATTTGCCCCGGACCTTGCACTGTCAGTCAAAGTGCAGTGAATACAAGACAAGTCAGGCGTGCAACTCAATGAAACATTACTACTACCATTTACAATTTTTATTACGTTGTAATGGAAACCACTGCCCTCATCATTAAAATACGTAAAAAACGGGGGATACTTCTCAAATTGCAACTTTTAGCATCACTGATAATGATATCAATCTAAAACATTTGGCATCGATTATTTCGGAAGTCTACAACCATGTTTAAAAAATGTCTCGAATAAAGTTATAAAGAAAAAATTAAAATCTGTTAAGTCATGTTTAAATATGTCTAAGGTAACTAAATATCCTTCCTAACAGCACTTCCACTTCAATGATCCTCCATTAATAAGGTGTAAATGATAAATATATGTTTCATTTATTGGGTCACACTGTTTTCTTATTCGCTTTGACATTTTTTGCTGCTTTCAGCTAAATGCAACTGAAGCAAGGCAATATTCGCAGCACTGTACTGGGGAGATGTACAATAAATGTATCTAAATTGAGTAATGGACCACAGTGTAACCATACCACTGGAAGATGATTCTCCTACAAAATTTGAACATCGTGTATCACAAAGTAATTTATATTTACACTGAAACCGAATGACTTACTGATAAATGTTATATTTTCTTAGTTTTAAGAATGGTTTAAAATGGAGCACCCCAGTACATTTCTAGTATTAGACTTGTGCACGAAAGGAAGAATATCCACCCCATTCTCAACTAAAGTCAGCTGAGAAATTCATTTATTTTTATCGGTCAATAAATAACAAACAAATTATAATAATTAAAATCATGCAAATTGCTAAAACTTAAATGCTGAAAATAAAATGAAAACGTGATGATTTGGTTGTAAGTATTTTGTTTATTGTATTATCTTTCAGAAATACTTTGAATTGTATTCAGTAACAACTCCTCATAACTTTATTTATTGTATATAATAAACTTGTATCAACCAGGAATAGTTAGATTACAAGTCTTTCTGATGCTTAATCAATTTCGAATTAAATTATTTCTCGTCAATAATACCAGTTAACTATTAAAACTATCAAGTGTTGCATTGCAACGGGGTTTGACTAGTAAACTATTGACATTATAAACAGTGATGTTATAACTAGGTTTGACTGACATTATTACGATGAGGTTTGACCGTAACGAACTGTTGACATAAATATGTATTTATGATTAGAACTAAAATTCAGTTTTCATTTGTGGACATTTCTGGGCTACAAGTCAATGGTCATCTTCACCTGGTATTGTCATCCGCTATCATATAATATAATACTGTCGGGTCATTTATCTATCGAAATCTAGTTTACAACCTTAACAAACTATGGGATTCGAGCGTAAACATTCTATTACCATTCATAAAACGGGAATAGATTACAAATTTCAGAGACAACTTTTTTTGAAATACTTAAACGCAATAAAAATATATCAATTTCAGAAAGAAAGTCGTCGGATTTAGATATTTATAACGTGTCGCAGGTTAGACAGTAAATTGTTTAGTGACTTTTCCAGATACCTGTCTGCTTGTGGCTGACAATCATTATAAAAGAGGAAGGGGTTTCCCAGCGATTCAACAAAATTCTGATTGATGAGGGTTCGTACACTATCCGAATTCGAAAGTCATGTGGTGAGTTATCATTTTTCACAATGGGATAGGATTTTCTGTATAAACCGGCGCTATGTTTATCAGTTGTGATCAATATAGTTTTTTCTGATATGTAATAAAATTATTTGTTTGAAATAACACCAAGCCTCGTAGTTATTTCTATTCATATGAAATTTGTTAGTTTGAAAAGTTAGTTTGATAAAAGTACCATATGGTTTAAGTCCTCAGACATGGTTCAGAGACTATTGTCCTTTATAGCCTAGTTTTTGCATTAAATGATTAGCCATTGTAACAGGATTATAAGAGACAAAGTTAAATTCGACATCATTTTCTAAGGCATTTTATATACTCCTGCATAAAAGACGACCGAATTTTCGAATGCTTAAATATTTCTGAAGGTAACTCGCCGTATTTGGAAAGTTAATTTGAGTCAGAATTTATGTTTCTATCATGGGAACCTTTAAAAATGTTTAAATAATCATCAAGCCTCAAAATAATTTCTATTCATATGAAATTATGTTTTTGATAGAACTACCATGCAGTTTAAGTCCTCGGACATGGTTAAGTGACTCTTGTACTGTAATGCCTATTTAGTGCATTAAATGATAAGCAATCGTAACAGGATTTTAAGAGACAAAGTTAGATTCGACTTCATTTTCTAAGACACTCTATATGCTCCTGTATAACAGACGTCCGCATGCATCAATTACTTAAGTATTTGTGTAGGGAACTTGCTGTATTTGAAAGGTCAATTTGAGTCAGAATTTATGTTTCTCACAAGAAAGTTTGAAATATCATCAAGCATCGAAATCATTTCTAATGGTATGGAATAATGTTATTTTGATAGAAGTACAATGCATTTTAAGTCATCGAACATGGTTAAGAGACTGTTAAACTGTAAAGCCTAGTTATTGCATTGAATGTGTTTCGAAGCTTCTAAACTTTATCTTTGTTTGTAGATGACACACCAATTTCATATAGTAGTAAAGATCCTGTCTCCCTAGTAACAACAATTAATGTCGAATTAATGCATTTATCTGACTGGTTTAGGGCTAACAAGCTTTCTCTGAATGTTGGGAAAACAAAATTTATGACATTTGGAAACCGCCCTTTGCCCCCAAACTCTATTTTACATTTAAATGGACGGCCTATAAATAGTGTCAACTATACAAAGTTTCTAGGTGTCATAGTGGATGACAAATTTAACTGAACACATCATATAGCATACATTTCAGCCAAAGTATCGCTGATCTATAAAGCTCGGAAATATTTGCCCCCTCACGTGTTACCTACACTTTATAATTCGATACTCCTTCCACACTTCCATTACTGTTGTATTATTTGGGGTAATACATTCCCTGTCCGTCTCCACCGTTTGATTAGACTACAAAAGCGTGCAGTAAGGATTATCTTTAATGTCCCATTTCTATCGCACACTGCTCCACTATTTAAGGAAGGTAGACTTTTGACACTCTCCGATATCATTAAATTCCAAACTTTGTGCTTCATGCATAAGGTCGTTAAGCAGATGGCTCTGCCATCTTTCGACTACATTTTTTTTTGTATAATCCAAGACAAGGACCTCGAAATCCACACAATCTGTTTGTCCCCTATTTCCGAACTACCAAACGATCTTTCTCCATCAGTATCGTCGGACCGCGAATTTGGAACTGCCTCCCAAACCAATTGCAGGCTATTCATTCTATTTTTGCTTTTAAAAGATATCTTAAGCGCCACCTCATCTCCGACTATTGAATATCTATAACCTTACCATGACGTTGCCCTCTAGCTCGTCCACTATTTTTCTGACATGAAATCCTCATCCATCCATTCAATCACCTGTCTTGCGTTTAATACCTCAGGGATTCGGCTTAGATAATCCTTTCGGATTTTTCGAATCCCTGGCGTTCTCAATATTGTACTATGATTATGTATTTTATTACTCTCTATGTAATTGAGATCGTCGAATAAATATATTGTTATTATTATTATAAGCCATTGTAACCGGATTTTAAGAGACAAAGTTAGATTCGACTTCACTTTCTTAGGTACGTCATATGCTTCTTCTGTATAAAAATACGTCGACATTTTTCGAATGCTTAAATATTTCCGTAGGAAACTTACTGTATTTGGAAGGATAATGTGTGTCATAATTTATGTTTCTCACGTGGAAACCTTTTAAAAGTTAGAAATATCATCAAGCCTTGAAGATATTTCTATTCATATGAAATAGAAACCTGAGGATAAACTGTGTTACTTTGATAAAAGTACCATGTGGTTAAAGTGTCCTCGGAGATTGAACAAATACTTTTGCCCTGTCAAGCCTAGCTATTGATATTAAATAATTAGCCATTGTATTATGATTTTAAGGGACAAAGTTAGATTCGACTCCACTCTCACTTTCTAAGGCACTTTATATGCTCCTGTATAAAAGCGTCCAAATTTTCCGAATGCCTAAATATTTCTATAGGGAACTTACTGTATTTGGAACATAATTTGAGTCAGAATTTATGTTTCTCACATCGAAATCTTTAAAAAAGTTTGAAATGTTATCAAGTCTTGAAATGATTTCTATTCGTATAGAATGATGTTATTTTGATAGAAGTACCATGCAGTTTAAGTCATCGAACATGGTTTAGAGACTGTTAAACTGAAAAGCCTAGTTATTGCATTACATAACAAGCCATTGTAACAGGATTTTTAGACTTCACTTTAGATTTTTTACGATTCGACTTCACTTTCTAAGGCACTTTATATGCTCCTGCATAAAATACGTCTACATTTTGCGAATGCTCAAATAATTCTGTAGGAAACTTGCTGTATTTATAAGGAAAATTTGAGCCAGAATTTATATCTCTCAAGTGGAATCCTTTAAAAAAGTTTGAAATATCATCAAGCCTCGAAATTATTTCTATTCATATGGACTGATGTGACTTTGATGAAAGTACCATGCAGTTTAAGTCTTTTGATATGGCTTAGAGAATATTGTCTTGTAAACTCTAGTTATAGCATTAAATGATAAGCTTTTTAAGGATTTAAGATTTTATTTTGACTTCTCTTTCTAAGACACTTTATATGCTTCTCCTGTATATAAGATATCGGAATTTTTTTATTGCTTTAATATTTTTGTAGAGAACATGCTGTATTTGGTAGGGAACTTGAGTCAGAACTTTTTTTTTCTCAGATTGAAACCTTTTAAAAAGTTAGAAATAACTTCATGGCACGAAATTAATTCTATTCATATGGAACGATGTTATCTGATATACGTACCACGCAGTTTCAGTCTTCGGACATGGTTCAGAGTCTCTTGCACTTTAAATGTTCATGTATAAAAGACGACCGAAATTTCGAATGCTTTAATATCTTTGTAGGAAACTTTCTGTATTTGGTGGGAAAATGTGAGTCATAATTTACGTTCTTCGCGTGGAAACCTTTTAAAAAATTTGAAATTTCATAAAGCCTCGAAGTTATTTCGATTCAAATGAAATGATGTAATTTTTGATAGAAGTACCATGCGGTTAAAATACTCAGAGACGGTTTAGAGACGGTTATCCAGCATAGTTATTGCATTAAATGATTAGCCATTGTATCGTGATTTTAGGGGACAAAGTTAGATTCAACTTCAATTTCTTAGGTACTTTATATGCTCCTGTATAAAACACGTCCACATTTTTCGAATGCTTTAATATTTTTGTAGGAAACTTGCTGTATTTGGTGGGAGAATTTCAGTCAGAATTTATGTTTCTCACATGGAAACCTTTTATTAAGTTTGAAATATCGTCATGCTACGTAATATGAAATTTTATTATTTTGATAGAAGTGCCATTCAGTCGAAGGCCTTGGAGATGGTTTAGAGAGTATTGTCCTGTAAAGCCGAGTTATTGATTTGAATGATTAACCATTGTATCATGATTTTAGGGGACAAAGTTAGATTAGACTTGATTTTCTAAGGCCTTTTATATTCTCCTGTATGAAAGACGTCCAGATTTTTCGAATTCATACATATTTCTGTAGGAAACTTGCTGTAATTGGTAGGATAATTTGAGTCAGAATTCATATTTTTTACGTGGAAACCTTTTAAATAGTTTGAAATATCAAGCCTCGAAAGTATTTCTATTCATATCGAACGATGTTATTTGATAGAAGTATCACGCAGTTTCAGTCCTCCGACATGGTTTATAGACTATTGTCCTGTAAAGCCCAGTAATTGCATTGAATGATTAGCCATTGTAACAGGATTTTGAAATACAAAGTTAGTTTCGACTTCACTTTTTAAGCACTTTATATGCTCCTGTATAAAAGACGTCCACATTTTTCGAATGTTAAAATATTTCTCTAGGAAACTTGCTGTATTTGTTAAGATAACTTCAGTCAGAATTTTAGGTTTCTCGCCTTGTGTGCTTCAACAAAGGGTGATGGCTTGGAAAAAAGGATAAGAAATGCATATTCAAAGGAAGCTTATGTTCACAGAAATTGCCACCGCTCTTACACTGACAAAAGGCAATTTCAGGAGGTAAAATAACATAGTGGGGACCAAGAGGATGGTTCTGCTAAAAAGAAATTGAGGTGTGACTCTGAGAGGGAATTTTAATGGAAACGGGATTCTTTTATAGGCGACGAGCCTGCTATCTCTGACTCTAAGTATCCTGATCGCAATCCAGTCTATGAAGTAAGAACTAAAACTTTGAAAGTTCTCCTCATTCTATTGACTGACGATCATCCGGTTGCCGAAAAAGTCCATCGACGTGTCCGACCTGTCGCTGATTTAGTAGCAGCTGACGGTCGTTATCATTTGGATTGTCTTGAGGACTCCTTTTATCTTCCTCCATCCAAATTATGGAGTGACAGCAACAACAGCTATTACCAGTGATGTTGTCCCTAAAGACCAAGCACGTTTCTTAGCAAATTCGGACACAACAAGACAAATTTCATAAAAGCGTTGTCCGCTTGTCTGAGAGAAAGCTGGTATTATGTGTTCATTGTGAGATAAATCTTTCACTCGTGGTAGGTGAGGTGACTCGTTTCCATGGTTTTCTACTTCACGATGCTTGCTGAGGAACAGGAGAAACCCCTTACTGGCCACAGAATATCTTGTTCTCAACTATCATACAACTCGTAGTAGATTCTTTATATATGTCTTCTATCCTTTAACCTACTTAATGTGCTAAAATTCACTGTGCATTTGATTTAACAGGTTGACATCTCCACCTAAATTTCTGAAAAGGTAATTAAGAAAGATCCATTCCCTCTACATGGTAATTAGTAATTGAATATATGTCAAGTTCTAAGTTGTATTACACCCGGGAAGTAAAACATCTCGTTCGACAATTTCTTGCATTTAACCTTGTTAGAATTGTAGATGATTTTATCATGTGTGCTGATTTATCAACTATTTCACCCAGTCCTGAGAAGTGGTAGGTCCTAAAGCGCTCTAGTAGGCCGATACTACTATACGCCGAGGACCCACTAAGGTTACTGGTGAAATCAACTGTTCAAATCATGTGATTGCATGCAGGATGTTCTGTACATATTGCTTTAAGGTGAGGTATATCAATCTGACGCAATTTGGACGAACTATGATTCCGTTTGAAGGTGCAACAGCAAATCATTCTGTAATCGGAACTGGTGTTGAAATACCGAGTTTAACGTATTCTGTTATATTCTCAACCTGTCTATAAGCGATATGCTTCGTTGGTCTATTTGGTAACGGACTAATCGTAACTGCTTGTTTCATCGATAAAACTTTACGTACGAGCACCAGTGCTTTTTTTTTATTTAAGTTGCCATATCCGATTTTTTGTTGGCTGTTGTTGTGTTATTAAAAAAGTTTTTGTCATGGCTTCAAATAATCAATCAGTCATCTGACTTACAATCATAGCTCTACTTACATTTATCTCATTGGCTGTATACGCTATTCGGACAAGTCGCTACTCGGACGAACTACTGTCTGGAAAATTTAAATTTTGAAAATCAAGAAACAATAAATGAAAAATGTTGCCTGTTCCGACAAAATCTGCCCTAAGAGTTAATGATGTTGCCCTATCTTAGATAAAGTGCCTTCAATGAATCAGAAAATGTGCCCTAATTTCGGTTGAGGTGCCCTTTTTTCTGAAAATATGTGCCCTATAAAATTTGTACTATGGTCTGAGGCTCACCCTGGATCCGCCTCCGATTGGTTCTTAAACCGGCGTGCACTATATGGGGGAATGCAAAATAATGAACGATGGATGTTTGTTACGTCTAGATACCAGGAATCCTGCTCATTGCTTGTACGTTGCCTTTGGTGAAATTATCTTACCGATTCTCATTATTTGCATTCTTTATTTCGAGATATTTTGTAAAATCAACATAAGCAAAAAACGAACTAAAACATCAACATCCTCGCGGAAGCAGTTACGCGTGACTACTGGACTGTGGCAGCCATGTTGGATAGTTCGATGCAGATAAGGACACATCTTTTAGTTGCCAGATTTGGATACGGATGGATAACGTTGTCTACAGTGACAAACCCATGTTCCTTGATCCATATATTTAATATATGGATGGATATATGAACAGAAAATTCAAACGAGTTCCTAGGTGTCGAAAACCGAGCTACCACGACCAACTGTTGATTATGTTTGATACAGGAAATTTGTTTCTCAGGTTAGAATAGAAATGGTATACATGTTTAAGTTATTCACTTGTCCTTTACGTAAAAAGTCAAAATCTCAGGTTAGAATAGAAATGGTATACATGTAAAAGTTATTCACTTGCCCTTTACGTAAAAAATCAAAATATGATAAACAAATAAAATCGTATCCATTGACCGTTTGATGTCTGTGCCCTGTCAGTTTCACGTTCCTGGTCGGTAAGCTGATTTATAGCAGAACATATATTTCACACTAAATATTATCTGATGCATGTATATTGTTGTTAAGATTATATAAACAGAATGCTGAATTGCATTATTTTCTATGTACCCAAATAACTTATTTCATATATCATAACTTATTCATATTCAAATATGTTTCTCGTCGAAAATATCAATTCCTCGTGCTGTTATCAACAGGAGGTAGTTTGAATCTAATAGAAAACTCAATATATTGAAAGAATGATAAAATCAACAAATAGATGCATGTGCCTCGAATACAATGTGCTAATAAAATTCGGTCAATACTGAAAT
>JAYMFW010229341.1:0-12940 GCA_036785005.1 Tubulanus punctatus
CCGTCAATATTTTATGAGTAAACATGATCCCTCGATCATTAATCTTAATGTATCGTTCTAAACTGTACAAAAATATATGTGGTTTGAAAGCCTAAGATGTTGGGATTTTCCAAATGATCAATATTACTGTTACTTCTCTAATTCTAGGCAAGACAAATTAGAAATTTAGGTACGTATTCCTTATGTAAAATAAAATAAACTTTTGACTTTGAAATGCCTAGAGCATTAGTCCATTTGAAACGTAGACCTATAGCCTACGTTTTATCTCGTTTCTATATATATCTAACAGTGACAAGCACATACTAAATCAGAGAAATATCAAAATTGCAAAATATGTATATTTGCTAGTGCTAGTATATTACTAATTAATTATCCTATAGCATCAGGACCACTGCAACGTTGTTTTTTTACGGCGGCACAGGCATCAGCAACACCCGTGATCTTAAAATGACTTACCTTGATAAATAACAGCGAATAGTAAGGCCACTTTGATGACAATGTGGATCTGAGCGGATATAGTAAAAGTCTCCATTTCAAGTTGAAGTGTTGACAATATGCTAGTAAATCACAACTGGATACTATGGAGCCCAGCTTGTTGTCCAGACTGTCAAATGATACAAATCGAATCCGCAGCAAATGTAGCTAGGATAATAGAAATGTACTCAAAGAATGAACCGAAATGTCACCAACACTGAATTATAGTAGAACGGCAGCTGCAGTTCGCTGCTGGAGACAGTCACAACTGCAAATACTACAGTACTATAGATGTAATATATGCCGTATATTTATCGATATTTGCGATTAAGTAGTAATCCAACTAAATCCTCTACGTTCGAAGATCTGCAAACTTGTTCTCTAGAGGGAGACGGAAAATACACGCAATCGTGTGTCCTCGCATTAGCAGACGCTTGAACTGCGACAATGAACAGTGTCATAATAATAACATCGACCGCACGCGAACCAGTACCGCCCTCATCGCGCAGTGAAAGCACATCGCGCAAGTTCGCGCCAAAAACTGCCCAGCCGTCATACAAATTAATCCAAATTAGAGACTTGACGAACACCCTTCATAAATAACCGCTATTGTCATTATGTGCTAGCGCATAGGCCTACTAATTACAACAACTGTCATTAGTACGTCACTGTTTTATTATGTTTATTTATTGATAGACGAATTCCGGTTATTCCCACTATTTCCAGTCCGCACGTCTAAATTTAAGCATCTCGCGTACCATTTTAGAGCATTCCGGCGTGTGTATAAGTGTTCATACTTCAAATGTGAGTTAACCAATAATAAACAACAAACGATTTTTGTCGCAGCTGCTGGCGCTTTTATGTCGGTTGTCAACACCGTTTTGACAGAAAGTGTATCATCAAAAATTCCATGTCACCGCCGCACAATTCATAAGCAGAAGTAGGCTATATACGAGATACCTTATATCATCGGTGATATCGATCAAAATGGTGATTTGCAGTATGAGATATACCTAGCTCGTATGAGCCAGCATCCGAGAGTGGTCCAGCTGACGTTGAATGCGAATTTACATACACCCGGATGGACTCCAAAGGCCGAACTGCATGCGACATTCGGCTCTATTCATTGCGAATTATCCGGGTCATTTCTATATTGCGGCACCCGAATTAGATCGGAGGTATTGTATGACATTTCGAGAGAACGCTGCCATTGTCTCTCCGATCAACATCACACAGATGTCGTCGTGCGAGATGACACACGGATGCGCGTGCGCTGCGAGGCACTGCAGATCGCACAAGCGGAATTAATGTAATGATTTTATTGAAGTTAACAGAAGTTCGGAATTGGAATGAACTAAACTGTACGCGCGCAATGTGGAATAATGAAATTAAAGCGCTTTGATGTGCTTGATGCCGTCTTCAATAATCAACCGAGTTAGTTTTCTTGCCCTCGTGGTTCATAGAAACGCATACATATTTCAGAAGAACCTTTCCTCACCAATTATAAGTGATTTATAGAGGCCCTCTAGGTTCAAATTTATTGGAAACACTCCCTCAAAAGATATTCCTCGTACGTATTAGACAGGGGCGGACCTAGGGGCATATCTTGACTGCCTTATAAAATCGAAAGGGCACAATAATAAAGAAAAGGGCATTGAGCTAGCTGACACCCATGACATGCCAAGCGAGCGCCAACAGCGCGAAGACGGTGAGTTTTGGAGTCCTCACCCAAGAAAATCTGAAATATGTAAGGCTCTGAGAAACAATCTGAGGGGTTTGATATGAAAAAGAATTTTAATTTCCCACAAAAAAATTTCGTGAGAAATTTCAAGGGCACTACATTTTTTTATTGCCGCAAATGCGGCAGATGCGGCACCCTGGATCCGCACCTGTTAGAATTTGTCTTCGTCTCGCAGTCAAATATAATTTGTCATACAGTCGTTTTTATGCATTCTGCAGCGGTCTTATGAAACGAAATCTCCTAAAATATACTGCTGGCAAATTTCAGATGATCGGAATGTAAAAATGACTGACATTTATAACTGACTTGTTTATTGATATCATAGCATAACGAAATATAATTAATGTACATGATTAACACGGTCTAGAGCAACATAAATATCAGATTTTTGATTAGTGTCCATCATTCCAATTGGTCCCACATCGCAATCAGCGCATGCTAGATATTTTTTAGTCCCGACAGATTTTGTAAATCCTACATTTTCGAATGTATAGATATCATGCACCAACCAATAGTCTGATAAGTCCTCGTACTCAATTGTGTCTCCCTCCATACAATCCTTCTTTTGTTTCATAAGGGGTAATGGAATCTGAAACAAGATAACTATACTCTCATTTTTGCCAGGAAAAACAATTTTTGGTTTGATTTTTGTAATCACCTTTTATAAGTTACAATCAAGTTATATACGAAAATGATAGGCCTACAGTATGAAAAATACAAAATGATATTAAGTAATAATAAAGGTGATAGGAGCCTCAATAGAGACATATGGATGATGTAAATTATATGACAGTTGCCCCCCTCAAAAATTTTAAAAGGGAAGTCTCAGTATCATTTTTTGAGTATGCTATTCAAGTTTGATCCAAGGAGGATAAAAACTAAACCTGAATTACTTTTCACTATTATGAACACATTTGTACGTTTCCCAGTTGGCCAGTTTCTAAAAGCCATAGTCAATTTATTCCACTAAAGCTGATGATGTTATTTCCTTAAAAATCTCGCAATAGGCCTATTGTATTCTGACACTGATACAAAGCACAAGCAGTGTTATTTCATAGTGTTCGTATTAATAATTGTTATTTCCATGCAATAAATTTTGAAAAAATGTTCATGTTTTCTTCGATGTCAATGCCAGCTAACCTGTTTTTTAACATATTCAGCTTTTTCTGGACAAAGGACAATGGATTGGCACAAGGAACATAAAACTTTGGTAACATTTTTTCCGCCGTTGATTATTTCTGCATGTCTGAAAAGGAAAAATCTGGTCTTTTTATCAGGAGTCGAACCTAAACAACATCAACTTCGGATTTGGGTTCGAATCCCTTTTTAACACACCCGGAAAATAAGTGACTCGTATTATCTTAGAGCTTTTGCACACGCAGCCTTGAGCATTGTGATATTTTTTTCAAATCTACGTTTTCTAATGATTTATGATTTCCAATAATTTACAACGAAAGAATGACTCGGACACTTACTTTTCTGAAATTTCTTGCTCATTATTTATTGGAGGAGAACCGCTATCAGCCATTTTACATTCGGAGTGAATATCATTAATGATATATCATCAAAAAAATTAGAAATATTTCAAAGTGATTCTTGAAATAGCTAAAAGTCATTTTTTATCTGTGATAGTTTATAAGTAACCATGTTTTATTTTTGAAATCTTAATGACGATGTTTTTGTAATTAATTTATTCAGTGCGGATCTAACAAGTTACACGTCAAAGATGGATGCGCCATACCCGGTAAGTTTGCCGCAATTAAGAGCATTCTTTTCATTTTAAATAGTTGTAATTTTTGAGATTTTTCATCGGTGTTCAATAATCTTATAAACGATTGTTTTTTCGGCCAAATCAAATGGTTAAGCAACGCTTGAATCACCCGGAAAATCAGTTGAAAAGAAAATTCGTTTGATTCAATTCAATATAAATCAATTTATTGACAAATGTCAAATATATACTTGTACTTTTTAGGAACCTTCGCTCTACACTGTAAAAGCAATTCTTATCCTAGACAATGATGGGAAGAGGTTGATTGCCAAGGTAAGCCGCTGACGTGAATTATTGCAGTGTAATTTGGTAAATTTTGATGCCCATAAAGAAGATAATTTTACTTTTTATCTTAATTTTATCACAGGCTGTCAGCAGGGAGGGGCTTTGACGAGTGGATTGTGGTTTGTATAAGGTGAACTCAGTTGTGAAGTGTGGATCTAGAAAATAATTAAAATAATGTTTCACTCAAAAAAGTTTCTGGATTTCTCTCTATAGACTAGGCCTATGTGTTGACCAAACCCGGAAATAAAAAAACACCGCTGAATTTGAATTAAATAAACGATAAAAAACAAACCCTTTTCTGACTTACCGGAATGATAAAATTGGCTTTTGTTAACTTCTACTGGTTTTTTAATTATTCAATACCATTATAATCAATTTTAGGCCTTTACCCCATTATCAAGGACTCGCCACTATATAATAAATAGTATTATATGTGGAAAGTAGTGAATTTACTGGTAATTGTTATATGGGCTATATTACAAATCAACTATATAGTGATATTGAAGGTAACTTGTTGTTGTTAACTTATTGATGGTTCATTTAAGCATTAAAATGTGGTTTTAGAAGATCACCAAAAATTCCAGGATTTTTTTAAAGGGAAAAAAAGTTTTTGAGTGAAAAATTATTTTATTTATTTTCTAGATCCACACTTCACAACTGAGTCCACTGCAAACAATCCACTCGTCAAGCCCCTGTGAATTTTATCTGACTTTGTGGTCTTTCATTTTAGTATGTGCACATTAAATTTGAATTTTATTCTCCCCTGTGCTCTGGGCCTGTACTGATGCTGTATTTTTTTCTAGACACAATATACTTAACTAAAATCATTGAGACATAGTCTTACTCCTCTGACTAACCCCCTCTCCTTACCTGCTTATGACCAAGCTTGTGGTGTGAAGGATGTTCCCATGTGATATGTAATTAGTTTGATTACAATTTTTACAATTAGACCTAAAACCTGTTCACCACAACCATCCTAACACTGACTTCTGGACCACCTTTGTGCCACCTGTGAGCAGTATGAGTAGTTACAAAAATTTAGACAATGGCCAACCATGTTAATTTCAGAATGAATTATGAATGTACACCATGCCTAAGCGATAATGGAGGTTGAGATTAAGCCTCTGCCAGCTGCCAGAAATTTCAGGGCGACGATACATTCAGTAACGGCAGAGTAGTCGGTATATGACAACTCTGTATTATTATATACCGTAGATAATAATGATACGTATTTTTCGATAATTTTCATCCTAAATTAAAATAGGTCTACCGACGAAATAACCGGAACCACTATTTTTGTCTAAAACTGATTTTTATGGAAACAGGACAATCTCCCCCCCCCCCCAAAATCTGAGAAAATAAGTATAAATTCATATCATATTTAGGGTTAGGATTAGGCGAAAGAGGTTAGGGTGAGTGTTAGGAATAGTTTATTTCTTAAATCTCGGATTGAAATCGATATATAAGTGAGAGGCGGGGGGAAATGTCCTAGACTCAATTTTTATACATTTTCTGTGACGTGAAATTAATTAACCCTAACACTGTTTTTTAATGTGTATTATCTCATTTGCAGTACTATGATGATACTTATCCGACAGCAAAAGAACAGAAAGCATTTGAAACCAATTTATTCAATAAGACACATCGAGCAAATGGTAAGTTGTTACAAAATACAATACATCTGGCTTATTTTTTACTGTCAATCGTGCATAAACTAGATCAGACAAGGGGCCAGTACAATCTATCTATCAAGGTAATGTGTAACTTGTTTGCAGTTTGTTTAAAGTGGACAATAAATGAGATTTAACAGATTTAAGTTAATATCTTTTTGAAACATTTGTACTGAATAATGGAATATTTTAATTTCAGCCGAGATAATTATGTTAGAAGGATTAACTTGTGTATACAGAAGTAATGTAGATCTGTTTTTCTATGTAATTGGTAGTGCTAATGAAAATGAGGTGAGTTCCGAAATTTCTAATATTTCCAAAAAAACTTTGTAGGAATAGATATTAGGAAAGAAGTTTCAATTACCATATTATTTTGGCATGTATATAGCAGAGATATTTAAAGATAAGCAAGTACATCATGTATGTAAAATTATCTTATTCACCATTTCAGTACTTCACTGCATGAAATGACATGTACAAAAATTTTACGGCCAACATTATATTTTCCCCTCATGGTGTTATGAAATTATGATATTTCGACCAAATTTTACGTGCCACTACTACTCTAAACTTATTGCATAGAAATAATCCAGTCATCTTTACTTATTCCGGATCGATTTAATGTGTTCGTTATTGCAAATTCTTATCATGAACTACTTCAAGATTCATATAATCTAGATAGATTCTACTGGTCCTGAGTGAACCAGTTTAAGTTTCATAATCTATCACCCAGCTATACTTGGAGAGGGATGATTAATATCTAAACATAGTCGAAATTCTGACTTTCATCAGTTGTTATTCATTTTTGAGATTAGTGTGAATCTGTTGAGAAAAATAGGGTGGGTTAAGATTTTACGGCCGGCTCTAAGTTCTGAAATAGATTGTGTGCATGTGCTGCGTAAGGCAAAAGTGTTGCATAATACCAAAACTTCAAATCACGGAAATTGACTTAATTCAAGTAGAGGATTCAGGGTTCAAACTAAGAAAAAAATTCCACTTGCCCGTGGGATTGAACAGAAAAGTAGCATTTGAAATTCAATTGATAAATTTAAAAAATCAACTTGCCGGGGCAATAGCACAAGTGCTTAGTTCGAACCCTGGGATTACTGACAAACAATCACTGTTGCTGTTTCAATATGATGCATGTCATGATGCAATGCAAACATTGAACTACGTTTAAGTATTTCGATACTTTTGTGTCCTGATATTGTTCCAGATGCTCAGAGAATGCTTTGAATTAAAAGAATATTCTTCGGGTGGACCCCCAAAACCTCTCTAAGGGCATCACACTCGCATCTGTGCTTATAGGCCTAAAATGTACTAGTGTTAAAAATATCCGAATTTTTTATATGGCCCTGTTATCATCCCTGCTAAGAGCTATAGCAAAATTTGTTGCTTGAAATTCCACGCCAAATTTGTTGCCTAGAACAGTCTTGCTCTGGTTTTGATGAAAATTTTTTCATTCATTTTCAGCTTATATTAGTCAGTGTATTAAATGCATTTTACGATGCTATCAGTCAAATGTTACGCAAAAATGTTGAGAAGAGGGCGCTGTTAGACAACTTAGATGCAATATTTCTAGCTATGGATGAAATATGTGATGGAGGGTAGGTACTATAGATTCTCATTGCTGTGGAAAATCTTAAAAAGGGTACTTAAATAACTTGGAAAATCATTAATTTCAAAGCCATGAATTCCAAAGTTTCGACTTAATCATTTGATTTCACAGATTTTTCAAAATACATTCTAAATATAAACTAAGAATCTGCATTTCTCCACCAATTATAACATTTGTAGTGGGAGAAACCCATGGCGGAAATATGTGTCCACCTACTGCCTGGTTTAAATCGATAAGATAATAGTAAAAAAGTCAAATTATAACGTTGAAGGGGAGAAAAAATCTTCCACTTGTGTTAGGTGAGAACAAGATTTTCTGTGATTGTTTCAGGTTTTCTCCTTTGCGAGGCTTGCCTCATTCATCACAGAAAATCTTCTTCTCACCTACCACTTGTGGTAGCTTCGATATTTCTGAGAGTATTTGTAAAAAAAACGAAGAATTGGAAACTGTACAATCGGTAAACAAAAGTCATAGATTTATTAACTGATTTTATGTGTTCTTTTGAATTGATAGTGGTAAACATTTCTGAATGAAGCCTTGAAATTATCTCTGGGAGCCTTGAATAGCCTTGAAGTTTGGGTGGTCTTGAAACCCGTGAATCATCTGATACTATCTAACCCAAGCTATCACTACTGATGATGCACTTTGACAGCGGGTCTTTAACTCTGTATTCTAATAAATTTACTTGAGTTGTTGAATTTTTCAATCAAACTGCTTCTAGCAGTCAAAATCCGCCATAGAATATATCGTTTCAGTCGCCCTACTCTTAAGTAGTGTTCATATTCAAAATGAAATATGAATGATAATGGGAATAGATCCAAAGGCAAATGTTCACCATGTCACTGAAATTGGAATGAAAGAGGGTATTTTGTGTCAAACTCGTCACTGAGGACAAGAAAAACGCCAAAAATCAACTTTCTAAAATATTTTTCAAAAACAGTTTCTGACCAAGTCATCTGTACGCTCCCCTTGAACTGTTTCATTTGGCTCTATTATCATATCAACCAAACTAATCATTGTTTACTTTTCCATGTAGGGCATCCAATAATCAATAAAGTATCTGATCAATCAGTTTATTCGTTACAAACGTGTTACAGTAACTTGTGTAAATTATTCTTTTTCAGTATAATAATGGAAGCTGATCCATCGATCATCGCACAGAGAGTAATAGTGCGAAATGATGACATTCCTCTGGGAGAACAGACCGTAGCTCAGGTAATTCATCCGTCAGTCTTTATTAAATCCTTTCGCCGCAATGCAATTACCAATCAGACTGCGAATATCCACTTTTTCAACTAAAACAAAATTTTGGTCTGTTGAAAAAATTAAGAATAATTGAAATTCTTTATAACTGAATACGATCTTAAGACGACTATAGCTCACAGGCATCTAAATTGCCAAATTTTTTTACCTGCCTCAGTTTATAATGTCAACATTTTTCCAACATTCATCAGCTCGCTCCCTACCCTGAACATAGTAGTTAAACACAGCACATTGAGGTTAGGATACTGAAACTGGAGAGGCCATATAAAGTGGTACTGGTAGTCGAAATATATATATATATATATATATATATTAAAGTTTAGAGGCCCTGGCTGACCCAGCTGCGCCTTCTACAGATCTGAATTACCGTATTCATCACTCTTTTCTTAAGTTTTTTAATTCAAGTAGTTAAGCTATACATTTCCTAATACTAACTTATACTCCCTTATTGTAGCTTATTGCCAGTTTATGAACTGTGAGTTCCTTTCTTTCTGATCTTCTCTTCCCAATTTTTTTAGAAACTTTTGCTTCATTTACGTAGAAAATTGGCAATAGCGATCATGGGATAGCAGATTTAGAGATCCTTCTTTTCAACAAAAATTTCAAACTTTTAAACAATTATTTTATTGATTTTTTGTGAAATTTCAGACTCATTAATTTTATTTCATTGTTTTTCCAGGTCATTCAGTCAGCTAAAGAGCAGATAAAATGGTCTCTCCTGAAATAGTCAGCGTTGGATGTGGTATCAGGAGGTGCTGCCACCTTCAGTTCGTTAGAGACACTGATTTTCACCTCCATTCAGAATTGTAAATAAAATATCAAAATATATTTATCATTTATCCATACACTGAAATCGAACTGTTGTTCTTTCCCTGCTATTTGAAAAAGACATGACAACAAATTATTTGAAAAAAGTGTTTAATGGAATAAAAATCTGAATAGAATCTAAATAATGTAAATATTTCTGAACTATAGTATCACATTTTCTAGGTTCCTAGCGTAAATATTTAATAAGTCTAAGTGTAAAGAGTACTAAATTTATCACAATATGAGCTTGACTGAAGTATACAATAAGATGAACAGATTACTACGTGTTTTTTACCTGGGCCATACAGTGAGGAAAAAGTAATACTTTTATAGGAACATCAGGGTTCGAACTAAGAAAAGAATTCCATTTGCCCGGGACAAGTAGATTTTCCATCGGGCAAGTTGATTTTTTGAAATTTATCAATTGAATTTCAAATGCTACTTGTGCGTTCAAGCCCACGGGCAAGTGGAATTTTTTTCTTAGTTCGAACCGATCCATTTGATTTAATAACGATAATGTTTGTACCTGAGGTATGATTTTATAAGTCCTGGTAATGGTAATTTGTCAATATTAGATTCAGGTCCAGCGACTTGTCGAATCACCGATCTACACAGTTCCTGTAGATTCACTCTAACTAGAGGTAGTTTATAAACACGTATTGTCCGATGCGAGTCGGTGTTACGCATTATAGCTAACGTGCGATCGCAGGCTGAAAACTGCGGGAAGACAACGTAGTTTACTGTTTCTGTAAATGGCCAATAGGGGCCTATTCCTGAGACTGACATTAAAACTTTCAATTTTAGGGCGTCAATTATGTAGATCTCGTTGACATTGTGTTTGATCGTGCGTTTCGGGAAGACGCATCTAGCGGCGAGGTATGACCCCGACCAGCTGCATTTCAGTTGAGTAACATCCGTAACAAAAGATAAATTTTCGAACGAGACTGTTCGGAATTTCTCGCAGTCGAGGTCAATTTTCGCGACTGATTTCTGACAACCGATGAATAAATACCTGTTGCCATGGCGATTATCAAACGTGTAACATTCACCCGGAAAATTATCATACCCAAAAATGACATCGATACCGTTGTAATGGTGCCGACAAAATTCGTAAGGTTCGGGGTTTGTTTGGTTTCGCGACATGACTCGACCTCTAGGGGGCGGCGTCGAGGGTAGTATCAATAATCGGCTGGTATCAGGAGATATGTACGCTTCGTACATTTCTAAAAATGTGACGGGGTCGGAGATTTTGAACAAGCATGTTTCATCTTCGACATTGAGACAGTAGAATTCAGGTATGAAACACTCTTCATAGTTGATAACCTGTAAAACGGCTAACGGATGACGGAATCCGATTACTCTTAGTTCATCACTATTTCTGTAATCGTAGTGATTCGACCAAGTTCGATGGCGCAGTCGATCCTGAAATAATGATTCTATACGTCCTCCCGTAAAAAACCTTGGAATATCGAACTTGTAATATCTACAACTATCATCTATCAATGTAACTGATGTTTGAGAATTTTTGATGGCTTTGATATGTCTTCCGTTTTGTAAATCCGGTTTTGCTAGGCCACGTTGTCGATAGAAGGATTCATGACCTCCTCTGTAGCTGATGTTATTGTCAAAGCCTAGTTTCTGGTATATGTCCCTCGTCCAGTAAGCGTGATCGCATAGTAAGATAAGATCTCGACTGTCAGCTCTAGTGAATATTTGATGGTATGACTGATTTTTCAGGTTGACCCTATATTCTCGAAGTACTTCTCTCTCTAGTTGAGTCTGTTTGTTTCCCATAGTTGTCAATGTTCTTCTGTAAAACAAAATTTGGTACAAAACATGATTAAATTGAATCTATTCTACCAACGACAATAACTTTATTATTACTTTATCTCAAATCCTAGTTTTAGACAAAGAATATCTGTTTCAAATGTTATTTTAAGACTATTGTCAAAGCCCCTTCATAATGCTGCAATTCAGCACATGTCTGCCTTTTCTTAGCAAATAATTCACCACTTTGCATTAAAATCCCATTGACATCCTTTACATTCCCATATCATTCCTTGCTCAGCTTTGACTGTATATCAAAGTACCATGATGTGTCATTGACCTCATCTGTGACTGCTGCTATAACCATGATGAAAATATCCACACTCAAACCGGAATTTTGAGTACAAGAATCAAGACTATTGGGATATATCGACAGGCACTCTGGATCGATAGTACATAGCCTAATGCATGTATCAGAAATCAATAGATAAAACCAATCAATCATGGTTGAATTGTGGATGACAAGACTAAACTTAATGGATGCAAAGAGATCATTGTGCAAAGATACACCTGAGAATAAATGTTGTAATGCATGTGTTTCCCATCAACATTTCCCATTTAGTTCAACAATTAATAAACATAGTCAGCCCAGTAGAATTGTAGCCCATTGTTTTTATATAGGCCTGCATGTTTTTAATTAAAATAGAAAGATTCATTGCTGCATGCAACACTCGCAGCAAATACAAATGATATACCTTATCATTGATTTCAAGAAAATGTGCACCTAATTTTGTCTATAATGAAAATCTGCCTGAATGATAAAAAGTGCATTCCCGTGTGTCATCTGAAGGAATAAAGAAACGAGATACATCCATTTTTTGTCTGAACCTATTTGGAGGGAGAACCATTAGTCTACATAATATTGTTTTTTTATCCCAGCAAAACCGGACGTTTAAACCTTCTCCGCCGATGAGGGTGAAGTTAAATGCAGCTTGGAGGAATTAACTAGTCTAGTTAATTCCTCCAAGAATGCAGTAATTATTGTGCAAACATTGGTAGGTATTCTTAATTTTCCGGTACAAATGAATAAAAAATTGCATGATCATGAAGGTATATAATTTGTATTTTCTGCACAGTTGACAGCTACTTATAAATTGAACGTGATTTTCCACAAAAAGATTATTACCATTTGAAGAATGATTGCCATGAATCACGACTTCATATCAGCTAATTGCATGTAATTAGAGGAATCATCAATTCCAATTTCTATAGAAATACCAGGCGTTAACATTGTAAAGGCAGATTGAACAACGGACTACAAATTTTATACGCTAAAGATTTGATAGTGAAATTTGAGCAATTTTGCACAATGAATTTTAATTTCTAAACGACTTTAACGTGAAGCAGTATAATGATCGCCAAAGTAGTCCCTTGCTTGTAATGAAGAAGACACAATTATCCTTGTCTGAAGTAGCCTGTATACCAGTGCTGAGGTTATGGCTTTTTTGATAATCTTATAGTCGCCAACCATCATGATGGTTGGCGAC
>JAYMFW010229452.1:13389-25456 GCA_036785005.1 Tubulanus punctatus
AATTAAGATGTGTGACATGAACATCTGTTATGATATGCAATGTTGACACTTGAAATGATGATGAATTATTCATTAGAATTTATTGGACTTTTTCTGAATTCTATTCTGATATTGGTAATCAGTGTTTCTTGTGGTTGAAAAGTGTGCCTTCTCAGGAAAAAAATGACATGTGCTAATTTGACGCTGATCCGATCAACTGGTTACCTAAGTCAGTTACACCTGAACATACGTTTATCAAATTAGTAAGGGTGTGAATGAGACTGTCGGATTATCTGGGTGTTGTCTCGGAGAATCAGTAAAAGTGCTGTAACTTCCCATGCTCGGTTGCTCAAGCGCGATTTGCTATGTATTACACTTATATCGATTTGTCCCATTAATTCGATCTTATTTCTGCGATTCAGAGATATAATCAGCAGTAAATGAATACCAGGTTTCATTAGGCTTCGGAATTCATTTATACGCCTGATTAGTTTATTCAGTAATTAAATTCTCATTGTTTATTAGTAGATGTTAGACAACAACTCTTCATCAATTATAATCAAAAGTTGTATATCACGTGCCATTGATTGAAAATTTCTGAAGAATGAAAATATTGTAAACATTTTTGGTCCATCAGATTCCCTGCAGATTGTGAGGGTTTGGTCAAATCTTATGACTTAATAAGTAGGTGGTTTGTTAAGTGCCATTGGGTGATCATTGGCACATTGCAAAATGGAAGCCAAATATGGGTGGACCCAATAAATCACTGCTCCAACAACGTGCCATCCGAACATGTGCCAGGGCAATTCGGCATAATAGCCACATGAGCTTTATTCATGAAGATAAAAATCACTTTCTTCATATTACAGATTTCCATACAGAAAAGAAAGTCAGGTTATGGATTCACATTAACTGGAGCGAGTCCAGCTTTCATCAGCAAGATAGAAAAAGGTGTGTAAGCAATAAAACAATACCTCATCTGATCGTGGCTACTTTATAGGCGATCGTATAGTGAACCGGAATGTGGAGAGTATTCAAAACTGCATTCGTAGCAAATCAACTGAACTAGTGATAAATATTGTCATTCCCCTCCAACTATGTTTTGAAATACATGTTAGGCTTATATAAAAAAGTTACATTTTGTGCGCCAGTAATTAATGAGCCTCAGCACCACTCTAACCATTACCTGTAGCTTGCCCAATAATTTGTTAACTAAGGAGCCTATGTTTTGAATATGCTGTAAACAGCACTCTACTGTGAGTTTGTTTAACTTGTTTTGACAATCTTAACTAATTGAAAGTGATCACTTTGTCTCGCCAATTTGCCTGCTATATGTATATTTAGAAGTTGAATCGAATATGGGATGCCTGGATTTAAAATGTGGTTATAATTTAATTTCCCTGGAGGTAATGTGTCTCTTGATTAATGCTGATTGACACGTCATAATTAATTCTGCGGAGGTAAAGTGCTTCGGCACATCAATTCATCGTGTCTCATATCCCCTGTGTCATGAATCGTTGATCGGTGCTTAAGTTTGTAATACATTTTGTTTGTTTTTTTCAGATTCCCCGGCCGATGAAGCTGGACTTCAAATTGGAGACTTCATAATTCGAGTCAATGGACAAAACATTTCCCGGTCAACATCTGAAAGTATTGGTCGCATCATACGCTATGAAAGGTATTAATCAAATTCATATTTCAAACATTTGATTGATTCAATTGATATCATTGATTGAGCGATCAATTAATTTGATATTGATCGACCACTTAAATTTGATTGATTGTTCAAGATAAATCTTGAGATGAGCTTTAATGAAGCCATCAATATCTACTAGTATTCAATATATTGAATGAGTAGAACTGAATAAAGTCACTATAACTGTAACCTCACAGTTTTCATTGGTTAATGCCTTGATCTTAAGAAAATTACAATGGCATGACAGAAATTGTGTAACTATCTCGTTTTAATGACAACGACAAATTTTCTCAGGGCGCACTGATTTCATCTGTGAGTGCAGCTAATAATTTAGTTAAGGATGCGAGCATGCTTTATAGGACCACTACTCAGCTTAGCTCAAAGCTTTCATTCCTTTCGTAGTCTAGCCTCAGGCTTACCGTTACTTTTTGAATAATGGCTTGATAATGGAAGCAGTCTGATTACTCGCTACTTTTGACAACTTTTCGTCTCTGAAAACTGAACCAACCTTGTACTACAGAACACTCATAATTAAGAAGTTTTTTTACGTTTTTTTAATGAGAGTTTTTTCATTCAAGCTGCCATCATTGGCTACATTTTAGGTAACATCAATACAAATCTCTACTCTCCCTAATCATGATTTGTGCGTTTGAATCAATTAATCTTGAAATTTTTTTTTTTCATTCTCAGACATTGTCAGCAAAAGATCACATTAGAAATTCAACGAAAGAAACCGGAAGACAATAACCCGATGCAAGTGGCTGATAGAGATGTTATAGATCTTTCATTATTGACATCACCGACGAATAATTGTAACGGACGTAACTCTGAATCACCGTCTGCTGTGTGCCAAATGACGCCTTTGTTCAGTCACTCATCAAAGTCATCGCCGTCATCATCATCAGTAGACGCAACAAGCGATGTCGAAGTTAAGAACCTCAACAATTGTGCGGCTCATTCAAAATCTCGAGGTCAAGGTGTCAGAACTACTACGCCGCCACTTACAATTGCTTATGAAGTAAGAAAATCAATCTTTAGAACTTATCTCTAATCTTATGTGTGTGCAAATTGCAGTTTTACCATATTTTGTGACCTGACTGTGTTCAATCTGACGTCTTTTGTCAAATTCTTAAGTCCAACCTTTGAATTTTACTGCTACTAAAAAAACTAGTAGGTTTTGAAAGCAACTATGTCATGAAGATTTTTAAGGCATTCAGGTTATGGCTAGTGAAGGGCATCTTAGGCGACTAAATGGAAACATACCATGAGATACAAAACGTTTTACTAATGACCCGTAATTTTGTCATTTCTTGTAGGAGCTACACGACCGTGACGTTTTCCGTCAGCAGGCCATTAGCAGACTGCTTGACTTCGAGGAAACATACATAAAAAACATGCAGATCGCAGTACAGAGATATTGTCGGCCTTTGAAAAAAGGTTCTATTATCTCTAGCTGTGAGTACACCACGCTGTTCCAGAATATTGAAAAGGTGAGGCCAACATACTATTGACCTTTAGGCCCAGGAGCATCTTACTGTTATCCATTTTTTCACTGTTGACCATTTACCGATCAGTCTTGATAGATGGTGAAGAATTGTTATAGTTGAATTTCTTCTAAATCTCATGATTCATTGCTTCACGTTAAGAAGTCTTATTTTGAATGATGAACATCACTCTAACGAGGCTCATTCTAATTAATGATTCCCAGAACATGCATTATTGTGTATAACATCACGTCACTCACGACTTCATTACAAGCAAATGGAATGAATCACAAACTTGTTTAGCATGTTCTCTATTCATCCATAAATTTGTTAAATTACTTGTTAATATCCCTTACTTGAGCTTGATACGATCGGTAATGGCATGTGTAGAAAAGGTGAAAGTCATAAATCTGCATCGGCATCAAAACTTCGTAAATCTAACTGGATTTGTTGGAGAACATGTATGTGGTTTGTAAGAAACATAAATTTTTACGAGAGATATTGTCACTGACATTTAAGTGGGAAGATGTAGAATAAAGCAATATCTCACTTATGCTTGTGATTGATATGATTAGATATTACAATAATTAAAAACTAATTTTTATATCATGGAAGCTTTCATTTTATTTATGTATTTTGGGTTTCTGACCTTTCTCATTTATCAATCGTTATATTTTCAGTTGCTCACCATATCGGAGTATTACGTACGCCAGTTGAAATTAAACAGTTTGCCATATATTGACACAGATCGCCAGGGCGAAGGTTTCATTGACGCAGTCGGCTTTATTTATACGGCCAAGGTATGTGACATATGTGACAGAAACTTTACTCCACATTTACGTCCCTTGGGGTCTTTTTTCTCTGGGACATCAACATCTATTTACTGCGATATACAGATACCTTCTGTCATGTTGAATTACACTTAACAAATCAAAGACACTGGTATTCTGATCGGGTGATGGTAAATACATCTTCCTAGACTAGTGCATCTCTGTGCGTAAAACTGTAACACTGCATTGTAATGCGTTCAGTAAATATTTACCTTACGGATTGATATCATAAAGATTATCATTTTCTTATTTGGATTGACATCAGTTTTCTTGGAAAATTAGAATGAAGATGTATTGGCCTCTTGTATATTTGAAATAAAGGATATTGGTTTATCATGTACATCCATTTGGAACCTCGATAGTTCATTTCTATTTTAAATCTATTGCTACTTTAATTTGTTTGAATCTATTTTCTCAATAATCAACCACTCCACATCACTTTCACTTCGGGACAAACTGATATCTTATAAGTTCATCCTCTGAAAAAACTGTAAATAAAAATTTAATTTAAAACAATTTGTCTATAACCTCGGATTAGAGCATGGATTTCAATTTTGAATTAAATTTAACACGGTAAAATTATCGAATTTGTATACCTGCTTGATCTTCAATTTTCATTCTTTACTCAATTTTGAACATTCTTTCTATTATAGCTTCAACTGATGTGTGAGATGTATGGACAATATTGCTCTCATCTTGATGAGGCTAAATCAGCTCTTTACGGCCTCGTCGCTAAGGCGGAATTTCGCAAGTTTTTGGAGGAAGCAATACAACATGATCCATCGATAATATTAGGAATTGAAGATTTCATATGCAAACCGTACCAACATATTTGGCAGGTTCTCATACATCTTCAGTCAATTCAAGTTTACACAGCCACCGATCATCATGATTATCCATTCTTAGAGGAAGTTGTCTTAGGTAAGCAATAAGTACTTTGAAATGAGAGCTTAGTAATTAGTGTTACACAATTCATCTAACATTTCTCAGGCATTGTTAAGGTTGGTTCGCTGCTGGTTATTATTTAATGTTTAATTATTTAAAAGATTTAAAAACCTGCCCATAATGGATATCTCCCGTGGGGCAGGTTTTTCTTTGTATTTTGTATTTCTGGAAAAATAATAATCTTCGTGAATAAAAAAAGATTTATTTAGAATATTTTAATAATTTTTTCAGAGCTCCATCGCTGTTGCAACCACGCCAACAGTTACATAGCACCACCGATTCAGTACAGTCCTCCATCGAGTCATTCAACTATGATATCGCGGTCAACAACTTCATCATCGTTGAGCACTGTCTCTTCGGGCGATTCTGAAATGGTTCAGCTGCGAAATAAGACGATCTTTGCGAAACATGTGAAAGAAATTCCACTCTGCGTGCCGAACAGACATCTCATCTATGCGGGAAAACTCAATCAAGTGACGACCATACAAAATACACGACAGGTATGAAATTTTCCCTTAAAGCTATTCTATTACACGTCTGCCTATAGCTACAGGGTTGTTTGCAGTGCCGTGCCAGAAGTTGGCATTAGTGAATGAATCTCTGTCTTGAACTTGATAAATCTTTATTTCTTCAAGCGAGCAATTTACTTGTTTCATAATTTGTTATTAGTGCATGTAACACAACTACCAATACATTTTGTAATCAGTCTAATGAAAAAAAACTGAAACCTATCAATTACCATTTACTTCTCATATTGAAAAAACAATAGTATTGAAATGTTGAAAAACAGTAATTGTAATGTTTTTAAAAGAAAAACAATGTCTTTGTTGAATTATGTATATTTGAAATCAGAGTTGTTTTTAGCCAAGCACATGTATTATCATGCTTGATCTGTATGTAACATCTTTTATTGTTATTTCAGACATGGGTTATGTTATTCACTGACATTATCTTGATCACTGATAAACAAGAACATGCTACTGTAGTGATAGAAGATCCTATTTACATCCAAGATCTTGTCCATCAAGATTATGAGCGATCAAATGGTAATTATACTCACAAATGCACACATCTCTTTTCCTGATTTCCTTTTGTCTTTTATATGACAGTCTAATTTTTCATCTGGGCCTAATTCCTAGATTGAGCATAATTCAAATGTAGGCTACCGGTATTTGAAGTAGATGTTGGCAACTTATTTATGAATTGAGATTAATCTTTATTGTGAAACAAAAAAAAAAATATTTCTCACCCAAAGAAGCAAATAATAAAATGAACACGTGAAATCTGAAAATAATTTTAAAAACTATTTGACTATTTTGTATACCAAATCATGCTGTCAACTTTTTAAAAGAATATCAGGCCCAAATCCTAATATCATCAGGAAAATCAAGAAATCTTATAACCTTTACAGAAGAAATCATTCCAATTTTGAATTAAATATATTAATGCATTACTTTGTATTATGATTATGATTACTATAGTAATAATTCAATTCTTTTTTCTATTTCTTACAGTAAATGAATTCCAGCTTATGTGTCGTTTGACTGGAATCAGCTATCAATCTATTGTACTCGAGGCTCCGTCTGTTGAGCAGAAGCACACTTGGAAAACACTGCTACAACAACGCATCAATACATTGCGAGAAAATGACAGTCCATCATCCATGAGACGTCAAGATTCGCTTCGTAGTTTGATCGTGTAAAACTAAGAATGCTGGAAATTCGACATAATGCTGATCAAATATATATTTGCTGTTATTGTTTTTGAGATTATTCACTGTAGATAGTTGCACAATATTTTTCGTCATAGGATTCCATACACATACTGTGCTGTTGTAGATGGAAAAGGTTATCCTTGTCAATTGTAAAAGAACCCTTTTAGATACGTTATGTGAAAAAATTATACAAATATGTGTTGCCTTCAGTGGTGAGCTGTACCGGTAGTTTGAATTTAGTCACTGCATTGATTCATTTAGTAAAGGCATAGCAGAATCTTGAAATTCTTTCATTTTCATCTTTATACTGGTACAGGGAAGGATCTCAAAAATTGGCATGCTTTTGCATGTACACTTTAGAATGACCCCTATGATTTAAATATGTTCAAAGAGGGTTTCCTGACAATCAAATGTGTTATTCATCAAAATTATCTTAAGAGTTAAAAGCTCTTAATGCTAGTCATTGAACTTTCATTACTTTGTCTTACTATGGCAAATTGAGTTTTCGATATGGTGCTATCAAAAGAGAAAGGCCTACAGACTGGCAGTTTAAAGGTGACATCTTTGACAATTTGTATGGTAGCGTCAAAAGAACTGTAGTTTCGTTTTAGAAAAAGATATTAGTGTAATGTTATTGCTATTTTGTGACTTCTTGGGTGATTTTCGCACTTACAAAGCCTAAGAAGCGAACTATCAAGTAGCATACATTTTAGAGAATATCTTAATATCTTATGTGGATGTGTAGGGTAGAATGTTATCTATCATTTCAAAGAGGATTTAGGAGATCCATGTAATTAGTAGTTTAATAAGTAAAATATGTTAAGTTACACATATATTTTATTATATCAACAAGATCTTGTATGTTTGTTTCATATAGAGTTGTATACTTTCGGATAGAATTGAAACTGAAACTGCTTATCATGAATTGTCCAGAAAAATGTTACCCTGGCTTTTTGTATGTCAGCGTATTTTATGTAAATATATAAAAGTGAAAATATATATCTATATGGTACATATATGAAAACAAAAGCGTTGCTGTTTTCTTTTATAGGAATTGTAGGATTTCAAAATAAGAGGTCTGTCAATTGAGGCAAATCAATACAGAAGTTTGCAAACGATTGACTGTTGACTATATCAGCTGTCTCCTGCAGATGAGAGAGAGGAAAGTTAAGTTGATTTTAAAGAACAAGACAATAGAATGAATGAACATAGATATTGAGCCATTTGAAGTAAAAACTTTAACTTAGTTTAGATTCATGAATTTTCGATGTGAAATTTTCAACGGTTTTATGAGAAAAAATGTTTCATGAATGTTAACTAAATCAATTGAATATGAACCAAAATGTGAAAGTATTTTCACTTTTTCAAAGGAAGTAAAGTAAATGCTAATTTTACAACCCTACAAGTTACAGACCCTGTCAGATACTGATGTATATGGAGCCAGTAGGAATCCTGCTCCATGAATGACCATCTTCCTCGTAGATCTGCAAATTTAGGATAATGAAAATAACAAGGGTACGCAGAGCTGAAGAATGTTTATAGTATCCTCTATGGACATCAGCATCATTGATCGTGGTGACAAAATGGATAAGCAGGAAAATGTGCATTTTCTGGTATAAGATGGATACAGCTTGAAGTTTCTCGTAAGGAAATGACTCTTTAAAAGACAATGCTGAATTTCTAACTGTATCACCGAGTTCAAACTAAAGCTCATGTCGTTACAACTGAATAAGGTTCATTGTGTCAAGATGTTACTGTATTCCAATTGAATCCTTTTACTCATATGCCATACATGGCTTTTCTTTCCTGTAATTCTATCCTAATACCACCATTTTAATTGTGTGCTGCGTGGATTAGTCAATACTTCAAAATCTTAAACAACTAAAAGAAAGAGACAAAACACACAAAATTAGTCGTCTAGAAGTCTAAGGTTTTTTTATTTGAGAGACAACAAAGACTTTAATTAGCATAACATGCACAGAATAGAATGAATAATGAATGTAGCAATGACAACGAACTGATCAAACAATTCTTATCATGTGTTTCACAATAAGTTTTAGTTCTTGCGTCTGAAAACATCTTTACCAATTTAGTACACGTTTAAATAACTGACTCTCATTTTTCGAGCTACCCTTCGCTTAAAAACTTGATGAATGACGCGATAAAAATATGAAATGATAATTATCTTTATGATACATAGATTTTGCATTTTTTTTCGTATACAAAAATGGTTAAAAGTAATATCTTTTCTAAAATAACTATTAACAGAATTACATTCATTAATTACTACAAATGACATAAAGCACTTCGAAGAGAACAAGCTAGGATAATTATTAATTACTACCTTGTGATGGGAAAGTTGAAATCGTTCAATATCTTCTAGATAATTTCTATACTACAGGCTATATAAATAAATAAATAGTTGTGAAATTTTGCATTGATTGCCAAATTATCATTGAGGTTATTAAATCAAAATATAATCAATAATTTTGAACGAAAATTCTATACTACAAACTCTTAGAGGAGGTATCTAAAGCATTCTGCCCAAACATAAGCACAAGTATTCGAGATATCTAATTTTTTCACTTTACCTACTGGACAATTTTTCAAGATCTTACTAAAGAGTATGAGGTGTAAGACAAACTGCACAAAAAAACCTCAAATTACATGAAAATCACTACACTTACTAACAGCATTTGAAGCGGTTTCACAAAAACTTTATCCAGGAATTTTTAGCAACAAACCTTTAAGCAAAGCTCTATTTACAAACATTACATCTTCCCAACACCTTCACATTGTTAGTTCGCATATCTATTCTAATAGCACCATAAATAGTTCAGCCTATGACCAAATATACTACATAAGCATCTGTAGTGCCTACATACACAGGGTATTTCTCTGTCCAATCAGAATTGTCTTTCCCATCAACATTCAATGCTTAGTCACAGTTTCATATGCTCGATTCTAGTTCTCCAATTACAGTCCAAAGACTTAAGTTGATTTTCAATTGGTAACCTTAGGGCCTATTTCTCGATGTAAAGTTAAGCTGAAAGTCTTTTTCTTCATCAAACAATTCCGAGTAATAGATTCAATAATTCATAACCATCTTGTCACTTAGAGAGTCTAGCTTGACGAACCAACCTCGATTACGAGGGTAGACCACACAAAATGCTTTCTTGGCTCTAACAGTGGTTAGTGTATGGCAATTGTCAACTAAAATCGCTTTTTCGAGTCAACTATATTGGTCAGTTGACAATTCAAAATCTTGACTAATCACAACAAATTTGTTCTGTTAATTTCCAAAAATGAAACTGAGCACAAATCTTATCAAACTCACGAGTTCCATTTTGGGTTGTAATTACAACTATATTCAAAAGATCCAATACACAGAGTTATACGCGCGCATTTTCGCTACATGGAATACAATATACATGTAATTATATATATATATATATATATAGTAAATTTGAATTTAGTTATTTCATGATTTGAATTGATCAATAAAAGCAGAATAAAACGGGACAACCTTGAAAATAATTTGTACATGTATAACACTTAATATTATTGTACATCACATTTTATACCTATTTCAGGATGAGTTTGAATGGAAGTCTGGAGATAAAGAGTTCATGGATGAGACTACACAACTAACCAGCAGGCACTATTTTAATATTGAGTGATAAGTGGACATTGGTATGATAAGATGTTTTATATTGATACATCAAATAATCAAAATATTATTACGGTCACTATGGCACATATCTTAACAATATGACTCGATTTTAAATCAGCATCAATAAGACATTGAAAAAGTCATCAAACTGATATTTAAAGCTGTTTTTCAGATTCATACCAGACCCCACAAAAGGAGTAACTTTAACAAGTAAAGGTTTTTCCACATGGGTTTTAAATGAAGTTTTTCAATGAAATCAATGAATGTTTCTTAGATGTAATTATGTTAATCTATGATTATTTTGTAACAGCCATAAATTCAGTTGAAAAAGAGATTTTTAGTTAAGAATGATGACACGCATAGGAAAAGTGGAAGAAAGGGTGGCTGCAAAGTAGGTTGATGTCAACTTCTGACAACGTACATTAACAATCACTGACCAGTTTTAAGGTATCTGTCTCAAGTACAAAACAAACAATTACATTTATATATAAAAAAATATCTTAAATATATCTACAATCCCTCAAATTTATCACAAAATCATGTTGCTAGCTGTATATACTTAAGTGTCATCATCATCCTTCTGCCTAGAAGAGGGGGGTCTCCAAAAGGGTCATTCAGATAGAAAGACAACGCTTAGTTTTTGACAAGCCATCAGGAAATGGTTGCATTGACAGGGCTTAAGTTAAGATCGGGTTCATTCAGTGTGCACTTCAATAATCCTTAATCTTTAGACTGGAATTTTTGGGCTTTAGTCAGTCGCTGAAGCCAGAATTTCAATCTATCCACAAAAGCAAATGAGAAACAAGTGTCGATCTACAAAAAAGTTAGTACGAAGAAAGTATGTGTACGACTAAATACATGTATATATATATACCAGCTTTCGATTTTGATGAAATAATGATATTATAAATTTTAGACATACAGGTCAATCAATGTCTTGTATTAGATGTCTGTTAAAATGTCTGTGGTATGAGTAATTTATGGTTTCTCTATTACCTATATTAATACTCTGATGACATTAATAAGTAGAAGTCGTCGTACTCCTGTTGTTTAAAAACACTCTTCCAGGATATTAAAAACTTAAATCTATTTACATTTTTACCTCCCCGTATCTGACATGATGTTAAATGCAGCAGTTTACGATGATATCCATTTAGGAAGGAAATACATACTACGAAAAGGCATCTCGATCTATTACCTAACATTTTGTAATTTTTGCCCCCGTAACGTGAAATGTCTTACAAATATGTCTTAAGCATTGACAACTTATTGTTTTCTTGAAAAGAGACGCCAAAATTAGGATCAATATGTACATAAGAATTTTTCTTTTCCACAGGATGGCATTAAATCCATTCAAAGCTTTCGTACGAAAATCAAAAACATCAACATGTATTCAAACATCCGTTCGGCGTTGGTGCATTTCCATCGAGATAAGAAGATATTTTCGTCAAAAAATTTAGGATGTTTGAAAACACTGATCTGCTAGAAAGCTTGAACTATACCGCATCTATAGAGATATTTTTCATATATATGATACAATATATTGCAAGCGAATATCGTATAATGTGATCAATCTAATGTAGAGACGATTTTCTTCGGATTTTTCACTTTGCCGATGAGTAATGCGATGCTGGGCAGTGTCGAGTTGCCTTTCAATAGTTCCTCCATGTCGATGGAAGCTCGAGGAAAGTCGATCCAATACTCGAAAACCTGAAACATTTAAGAGATACATTTCATTACAATATG
>JAYMFW010229453.1:0-12928 GCA_036785005.1 Tubulanus punctatus
GGAGAGTTAATCAATGTTATGTTTTTTCAGAGTTTAGATTATATTATTTCTCTCCGTGTAAATGACGATCATGATGCTGATGCCCTATTTAAATTTTCACATTTTTGGACATTGGATTGGCGCAATTATTCTATAGCCGCAGTCACACTATACAAGTTAGACCGTTCTAAATTGGTCTGTTCAAGGTATAGACTAAATTCGTCTAGTCTAAATGATAAGCCGCGGTCACACAACGCATTTTAGAATGGACTAAATTTAGAACGTTCCAAGCGTTCACACTATCGACATTACCGTTCTAAACCGGTCCGTTCTAGTTTAGAACGGACTAATCTAGCACGAACAAAATCATCGATCCAGATCTGGACTAAATTTTAGAACGGACTAAATTTAGTCCGTTCTTAAATGCATAGTGTGACCCATCCCGCTATAAAAAGTCTTACAAGCCACCCACGACAAGAACGAATATTTAATCAACGTGTATTGGTGAAATGAAAATCAATCATTGACCAGCAAATTTGGTGAACGCTTGCATCGAATACACCAGCAAATACAGCAGCATGTTAGATAGGATTTTGTACTCATTCACATGACCCCCCCCCCTGTGTACCATATTAATAAGATGAAGTTATGATAATTGTCATTATTCTAATATGAAAATTGATAGAAGCGACATGTTAACACGTGTGCGATGATAGTTCAGTTGAGAACCGTGATCGTTAATGAATGATATAATGTTGTGTTACTATATGTATACGATAATGATAGGTCTGTGTTCTATATTTACAGGATATTCGATTCCTGATGTCAGAATCCGATGGCTACTGTAACCGCCCATGGTGACAAAGGGGTGTGGGCTGATCGATGTGTAAAAAAAAACGAGCTGCGCGAATCTGTCGTTACTAGCGATGACGGGGAGAATTTAACGTGCGAAAGTATTCGCTCATTGGACGAATCGGTGAAAACTGCGGCCGTAACTGATCAGATTAACGGCACGTCTTCGGCGTCGAACGTACAACAAGTCAACATGTCCAAATATCAAACGACGGTCACTTCTTCGACGTACGTGGATCTCGAAAAACATGTGCCGCTCTACCCGAGCGCTCCGTACAAACGGCTGGAACATCCGGCCGATAAAAGTTTGCTATCGTCGTTTTTCATCGGGATATTCTTCCTCGTGTTCGCGCTGGCGTTATTCTGCCCGGTAATGGGATTGGTGGTGGCTTTGTTGCCAATTTCTGTCGTCGTACGAAGGTGCTTCGATTGTTGCGCTTGCCGCTGTTCTCAAAATCGGAATCACGAGGCTTCTTGCTGTGCTAATATCGTGTCCAATACGGACACGTTTTGGCTGACAGAAACGCCCGCTAATTGTATGGTTACGCAATGTTTGATTAAGTTGGAACAAGGCCTTGACGTGTCTCGCATTCGGGACTTGATCAACGCGAGATTAGTCAGCGCCGAATGTAAACGAGGGCACAAAATGTATCCGAGATTTACCGAGAAAATTATCGAGTTGACCTGCGGGTACGCTTGGGTCACCGATCCCGATTTTGATATCAACAATCACTTCGCTTTGATGCCAAAAAATATCCTATTCAAGCGTGATTTAGAAGAGTATATATCTTCACAAGCTACAAAACCGTTACCTTTAAACCGACCATTATGGGATGTTCATATACTGACCAATTTCGGCGAAACTAAGGATACAGTATTACTACTGAGGATTCACCCGTCATTAACTGATGGCGTCTCGCTAGTGCGTATCTTATTACGAAGTGTCGTCGACGATAGTAATTTATTATGTAACTTTAAAACGCATTTCGCCAGTCGTGTTCTAGTCTTCAATATCATTCGTGCTATCATAGTTGGGCCGCTCGTGTTTCTGCAGAAGTGGCTGTTCACGCGGACCGATTACAACATTTTTCACGGACCACGTTTAACGGGTAAAAAAGTGATATCCTGGTCGGAGCCGTTCAGCATGGATCAGGCGACTCGGATCAAACAAGTCACCCGAAGTACGCTCAACGACGTTCTGATGTCGGTCGCGGCCGGAACATTACGAACCTACCAACAACTGCGCGGTATTGAAAATCCGTACGATTTGTTGGCGACGCTTACTGTTGATCTCCGCTCGGACGCCTCGAGCATCGATATGGGTGCCAAATACTCGTTAGTACAGATCGTTCTGCCAACGAATACTGAGGGAACAATTCCGAGACTCTGGGAATTGAAACACCGCATGGAAGATCTGAAAAATTCGGCCGATCCTCCTCTATTGTTCGGTGCTGTGAGCATTTTGAGTTACCTACTACCGGAATGCATTAGCCACATGATATTGAACTCGATTAATAACCATTCTTCCTGTATCATAAGCAACCTCGAAGGTCCCAGTATTGAACAAACGTTCGCTTCCCGCGAAATAAAAGAGGTGGTGTTTTGGGTGCCACCGCGAGATGAAATAGGATTGTCTATTTCGTTCCTGACTTATTCCGATCAGGTGCGCATGGCTGTAATTGCCGACAGAGCTGTATTGTCTAATCCTTACATCCTCACCAGAGATTTTATTTACCAGGTAAGCCCCATTAAGCCTGATTCTTCATTTCACGTTGTCTCATTGATTGTTCTTTACCCGCTACGGCAAACAAGGCGTCCAATCGCAATCTCCTTTATCTCGGAAGGTAAACTCTTATGCCATTTTGCAAAATAGAAAATTTACTAGTGCAAATTTCCGTTTTTAATTGCCAGAATTGATTAATGGTTATGTTCCGTGGAAACTTCAAAGCTCTACATCAGTGCTCGTTCTTTTAATGTTAATGTTGCAAAAACAGTCATGAAAATTGATAATTTCGTAATAAATGTGATGTGATAATAACCGAACAGCTCGGTCGATTCAAAGCATAGAATGATAAAATGACATTATTACAAAACATATTTATGGATACAGCCCACGTTACGACATTACCTATGGCCATATTACACACCTGTACATCTACATTACAGATGAATAGATTAAGCCATTTACTCGCAAATCGCAGGATACCAGGAGAGCATCCATCAAGACGTTTAGAGCCTTATCACGAAACCATTCCATCTCAGTCTGAATGCACTATCGAGGAGGTAAAAACACAAACTCTTATCCTTTCCATTATCAAACTTGATAACAGAAAAAAAAACTCGTTATCAAAGGAGTATCATCTGTGGTTTTAGTAAGCCAGGGTCCTAATGTCCGGCCAATGATCTCAGTTTATGATAGCTTTAGCAGTGAATTAAGTTTTTTACGGTATGTGTATTTTATCGATATGAAATGGTCCTTGAATGCTTCAGTGTATACTCAATTCATGATTGTTTAATAATTATATTTAGTACTTATTTGAGAGTACAATTGCCTCTTACCCCTTCAACAAGTCAGTGGTATATACTCCATTTCAATATTACAAGTGTCGTAATCAAGGACCAACTTGTGATTCAAATTTTCCTCGAACATTAATGATGTAGTCGACATCGGGTCAATAAGGTGTTTAGCGAGTGTCTGAAGATGATTATAAACCTTTACATAGACTCATAGGACAACATAGTCTTGTGAATTATGCATGATGTTGTCTCTCTCCCTCCGGGCTCATATCGGTAGTTTTCTCTATTCCATATCGGGAAATTGAATATTGACAGATGTGCGCGGTATATCTGTAAGGTCACAAAAAAGCTATATTGATTGATTTCGGCAATTTTTTAATATTGCTGCGGCTACATGGAAGATTATGGGAGATTATGGGAACGTACATGTAGATGTGATAACATGATATTGATTCCTGAAAATTTTTTCCTCTGGAATTAATCAATCAGAATTATCTTTAATCCATACTAGTATGGGAGCTCAATTGAACAAAACTTTTTTTGAATTTGTTTACTTCAGCAACTGTTATTATATATGGGAAATCTATATTGATGCTTCACTTCATCTAGGATTCAAGAGGGGCAGTGTTCACATCACTAAAAAGTGGCACAAAAATTCCAAATTTTGAAGAAAAAAGGGCATTTGTGTTGTATAAAACAAATTTTTCAGAGGGCATAGGGGCAGGGAAGGCTGCCCCTCCATTTCTACCTAGATGAAGTACTGATCTAGCCAAAATTCTCTAAAATAGTATTTGGAATAGGAACAACATTTGTTACCTAATATATTTAATAATATTTTTGATTATGACTCTGGGTAAGATGAAATTGATTATTCATGGAAATGGCGATCACCAAAATTTGTCTACCGGTATGCAAATGAAAACCCCTCAATCACCCACTGTCTCAAAATAGTCCGTGTGCATACATAACGTAATACGTACATTACACAGTGACGCTCTTAAAATGCTTGCTTCCGTGGACAGTAATATGTTATATTGGTGAACGTTAACTTCCATTCCATTTATTCCGTCATTGTGGCTTACCCTGTAATTTCCTTTTTCGAAATTCAATTACAGGCGCGACTTAAAAGTGTCTCTTTCGTTTTGATTTATTTGTAGCTACAAAGGAAAATGTCGCTCGTTCAAAGCCAGTTGCAGGACATGAAATCAAAATACGATAATGTCGACGACGACGGCAGCACATTTGTGAGCGATGAACAGCAATTGGCGGACCATATTGAGCAATTACGTGATGAATTCAAGGACTTACTAATAGAATTACGAAGGCGGAAAGCTTCTGATGGCTCAGCACTTCTATCTGAAGATGTAGGTAGCTTCATTTGCACGGAAACCCTGATGATGACAATCGTCCATTGATTCTCGAAAGAAAGTCTGTTTTTATTAAGCATTTACTGTCAGCTGTTGTTCCCCGAGGTGCATACAGTGTTCCATCATTCGCTTTCATCACGCTATTGTTTTTTTTAAGTCATTACACCTAATAATGTTTACTGTTGCTTATTCCTGAAGCTCAAATAGTTATCCATGATTTCATAGAATTAACGTATTTGAAAATAACTTTGCTAGTCAAATTTGTAGAAAACCCAAAAGACTTAATCATTTGAAAAGCTGAACTGGAACCTATATGTATTGCTAGCACTGAAATCAGTGTATTGCAGGGTTGGATCCAGAGCCAAATGTTGACCATGTCACTGACCAAAAAAGGCCAAAATTTATTGAAAAGGGGCATTTTGACTGTGTCAAATATAGAAAAAGTGTGAAAGGTGCCACTTATTTATCAAAAACCTAGGCATTTGAAAAGATTTTCAACAACAAAATTGGCTCGAAATATTTCTGAGCATGGGTTACATGATCTAAATTTGCCCCTGCATTGAGAGTGTGGATATGTGGTCACAAAAATGATAAATTTTATGTATCGCTATATTGTAGGAAGATATCGAAGATGGCGAGTTACGACGAGGCAGCATGAGGAGACGTACTCTGTCGACAGCATCACGACGGATCTCAATAGTTTCACATACATCCGTTTCACGGCCGTTAACTACGGCGTCTCAATCACGTGGATCGACGTCTCACTCTCCTCCTTCATCTCCCACTACAGTATGTAGTTAAGGTGGTCATTTATTTCTCTAATACACGCTTTACGTCGGGATTTCATATCGCCGTTTCACGTCAGTAATTAATTAGATCTCCGGGTGACAGGTTCGCCAATTAAGGATACGTGTTCGGAATTGTGCAATCCGCTAATTTGTCTTACGTGTATATATATATATATATATATATATTATATACTCGTTCATGAAGCTATTTATTCGCAGTCGAACGACGAACGGATGACTACACATATTTTATCTTTTGCAGTATGTTTCGAAATCATCCGAAATCGACCGCGACCAAACTATCAGCGAAAACCCTCGCGTCAAACTGTCAATCACGAAAGAACGAGTGACAATGTTCCAAGAGAGCGTATCATCATCAGAGCCATATTCTCCGCAAGTCGAACATAAATTAACTTCTAAGACGAGCGTAAATATATAATTCATTTCCAGTGCCTTCCATACGAGAGAGCGTGCTGCTAATTATTATGAATAGTTAAGATGCATCGTATAGTGATTTGCCTGTAATAGCGTGGGTTTACTCTTGACTGGCACACAGCGTATACCCTCTCGACTCTCTTATCCCTTAATTGGACAAATAATTGGTTCGTGTATACAACTGATATTCATACTGATGTACACATACTTGTGCTAGGTTTCATCTATTATTGATAATTCAGTTACCGTTATTGGTTTTACGGTTCTAACCTTTGATGGACTTCATCCGATGTTTTGTTGACGGCCACTCCCTGTTGAGAGTAGAAATATAAAAAATGCAGACCAAGATTATTTATAATTTCTCCGTCCGTCGTATGGAATTACACATGGAACTCTGGTTGAAATCAATACTCAACAAGATCTTAATACTCAAAACAATAATGCATAATACATATCAGGTTAGAAAACCAGCCATGACAGAGGGTGTATAACCAAAATTTCTAGACTTCAGTAGAAATTTTGATAAACACGTATGAGAAATTAGGACAAGACTTAGTGGGACAATCTATATCAATGTGATACTGCAACTTGCTCTGACTCTTTGGGGACTATACCTGAGATTTTGATGATTGTTGACAAATGTATTATTTTAGAATTGATTATGCTGAGTTTTAGAAAATCTGAGTTAGGCCAAGGTTATTGTTTTTCAATCATATAGCAACTCCATGGTGAAGCCAATATCAAGGTTATGTTAGTCGCAGTCCAGCAAGGTTTAATACATTCAAAAATTGTGAAGATCTGACCGTCAAAGAATGACACAGGTAACACACATATCTAACTGTGTATATTTTTGTATGGTATAAACTAAATGAGATATATATTTGTACATATTACATGTATATGCATTTAGTCTATGTTCTTAAAAACTATTTCATAGGAATTTAGTGGTTATATCAAATCTTGGAAAATTTCTTAGTTCATTGAAATTTCAGCATTTTGAGTTAGATATATTTTTATATCATGTACGTATTTTTGTTTTACCATGTAAGCTTGTATCGATTGAAGGCATTTAAAATATTTGTCTACCTTACGACAACCAAAACCTAATGATGGCATATCTAGTGGGATTAATTTTAAATTTATGAGATACACAGTAATAATCGATTCGACTTTCTTTTGATAAATTTACTCGGCTAATACCGGTAGTTATAATGTAGCATAATACGTAAATGTATGTATGACTGTATAGCAATAAACTCATACTTTTGATTGATAGTTTAGTCGCTGCAATGCAACTACCTTTAAGTTGCTACCCAATTATTAATTTACCACGGGGAGTTGTCATTTAACAAATCCCTGGTTAATATTAGATATTATAATAGCAAATGTGTAAACTGGGTAATCAAACTAGTTACTGATATTGCAGACGTACTGTACTGTCATCCGAGCATTGTTAATTGAGGTTATAGCAGGCAAAAGCATTCAATGATCATTGATGAGAGGATTTCATTTATCAGAGAGTCTGTCTATATGAAAATCAACTGCAACTTCTTTGTTCCAAAAAAAGCGTACAAATGAGGAAGTGCTCAGTGTTAATAGTAGAGGTGTTGGAGAGGGCTCACTTTATTTTAAGAGCAATATCCGCTTAATGCATTGGTTTTGAAGAGTAAAATTTGTCATACTTCCTACGTCTAATACATCATATTTCCTTCATCAAATGTTGAATGATGTGTGTACAGGCAAGGGAGGGGTTTGTTTAATGGCAAATATCTGCATATTAACCGATTGAATGATCCCATAGGCAAAATAACTATAGTTTTCATGCTAGAAATCATCTCATAATTTTCAATTTTATGTGGTAATTGAATTTAAACGCATATCAGTCAGTACATTTTATTCCAGTGTAGATGAAAGAATATATGTGTATGTAATGTGAAAAATATGTTATCTATAATTGTAAGCGATATATATATATATCCATTTAAAAGAGCGTGTTCAAATTCTGTTGATACTTTACGTTTTACCATGTATAACCAAAAGAGCTAGAAAAATGGTTCATGCATTTATTGAAATTTTACTTCCATCGTTTTTCATTGTATGCATTCTTGAAAATCACCATGTGGATATTTTTAAAAGCTTTTCAATTCCTAAAGTTTACCTTTTCGAGTTTATCAATCAGTTTTTATTAAATTCACATTTGTTATAATCAAATTCCATTGTATCAATGGTTTTACGACTTACTTTACAGGGTACTTATATATTTTTCATATTATTTTATGAGACTTCTTCAACAGTCTGTAGAATGAGTGTGTGTGCATTTATTAAGAAAATGTTTGCTCATCTACTAGTTGAAATCTATTACATGGGCGGCATGCCGAATAAGAGTCCCTTTTGAAATCTTCACAATTGATTGATGAGTTAGTGTTTAGGAACTATTTTCCACTTTTTAAGGCTGTCTCAAGAGTGACTTGAAGTGAAGTAAGATTTTTCTTTTGAAAATCAAATTTGCCCTGATTTTGCGTACGGATGGAGGGGAGGGGTATAAAAATTCAAATTTTTGTGCCTAGCTTTATTTATGACAGCCCCACCATTTTAAAACCTCCCAAGAAAAGTTCCTAATGCTGCCCATGTAGTGTACCATGGCTTTTCGTCTCATTGTCTTATGTCTAAAATCTAATGTAGCTGTCTCGTGAAATGGTTCTATAAGTATAATGTATAATATCAAAGATTCATAAATGACTATGATGAATTGTTTGTTGATGATTTTCTCAGTAGTTGGATGATTTTTGCCTACCGGTAGTCAAATCTCAACTGTTGTATAGCATTATTATTTTGTTAGAATTAAATCTTTCTCTTTTTACTCTTTAAAATGTTGAAATAAAGTGTATATGTTTAATTGAATGCACGCTGTAGCTCTTGTTACATTTTGTGTCCCGTGTCATTGGTTCGTTGTCAGGAAGTTCAATATCCGGTTCAGTGTTAACCTCGGCAAACTTGAGGACAGAGTCTGACATTCCACCATGTAATTAATCTATTTGTACTGGTATATATATCGTCTGCTACCATATTCCAATCAGGATGAATGGCAGTGTCTCGCCATAAATGGACACGGATGTAAAAACCGTGGATCATAGCAGTCATATAAAATGAGAATCCTTATTTAGTTGATATCCCATGGGATGAACCAGATACACTTGTCATAAACATTATAATTACAGTGAACCTCGTTAAGTAGTTAATACTGTATTAAGTAGTGACAAAAACTGGGTCCAAATTTCCATAAACGTTATTTAAGTTCTTATGAAAAGATGCTCAGTGGCGGATCTAGGATTTTTTGCGGGGGGTGACTTTTTCCGAGTTCGCTTGGTGGAGTCCATGTGGGATTAAGGCCAGAAAGTGGTGACTTATTTTTTCTCTACTGACCAAAAGCAAGGAAATAGTTTCTAATGACGTTTGGGCACTTTATATATTGTGTATCTAAAAGACTACGACGTTTTCTACGTTTTAGAATTTTGCTTTTCAAAATAAAGGGGTGTGACTTGTCACCCCCCCCCCCCCTAGATCCGCTCTTGATACTGTCTTAATCGTCTAAGTGGTCACAAAAATGCAAAAATTTGCTTCCCAAGTGGGGACTAGGCTTGGTTTCTGATGATTATGATGAAGGCATAAATCTTTCAAAAGCACTGCCTCGTATTGAAATTATTATGATATTTGGTTAAATATCCGTCAAAATGATGGAGGGTTTTTATGGTACATTACATTGCTCAATTAAATTTAGGAAGTTTGGGTAAGAGTTGGGAGATAAGGCTCTTATTGATTATTCAAGATCGAGTTTGGCACTGAAAAAATGGATTCGAGAGGCAGCTACATGTAATATTCACTCAAAAAATCAGATATTAAACATCAATACACAGAGACTCTTAGCATCTGCACAACTATTCAAGGCTGATAGAGCCTGTGATGTGTGATCTGAAGTTGCTGTATGCCATTATATAACGCTGTATATGCACCACTATAAAGTTTCTTCCAACGAGCCTGCAACTCTGGGTTTATCACTTTTTATTTGGTTGGTTCATGATGGTCAACATCATTCTCAGTGTATCAAGGGAAAGATTGAATTTTCCAAAAAAAAATGTTGAAGCCTCTTGCATCATCACTAGAAAATTAAACCCTTTTTCCTTTGAACCTACGTAGTGCAGCTTAAGCTTATAACGCCACTGAAGCCACTTTTTAATATCCGTTATAATTACCTTTGATTGAAAGTGAAAATGGTCATGTTCAATTCTTCTTCATGACTTTAAAACTTCACTGTAAAAAGATGAATCTGTGAAGGCCTGTTGTTGGGTCTGAAAAAATGTGTTGAGATTAAAGGTAACACTTCTTGTTCACTGAAATGAGGCCAATCGATCCTTTCTAACAACTGTAGTGTAAGGCTGATTTTTATCAAGTTTTTATTTATCATGCATATAAAGAATACTACATAAAATATGAAATTCTCATAAATTTACATTACATTTTACATGTACAACTTAGAACCATCATCAGCACAGGTAATTAGAAATGTATTACCGATTTGATGGAAACTGACATAAAATTACACTAATTACAATTTTTGGAGGTAACTTCATAAATTTTTACATCATACCACCATACTTGTACATGTATCAAAATCAAAGCACAAATTTCATACCTACGAAATAAATACTAAATAAATCGCTAGAATTAATCATTTTCAAATTAACATTCTTCGTTATTGCACGTCATCTGCCTTTTGGCTAAATCAATTAAGAAATTGAGGCTAAATTAAATATTAATTACTATCTGATAGAAAGAAGCATGCCTAAAATAAATCATTCGTCCACCACCATAAAATGAATCGTACATATCATACTACATCAACTCATTCAGACTTACATCATACAACTCTTGTACAGTCCTCCTATACATGTACTTTCACACATTCTTAATACGAAAAATAAAATTAGGAAATGAAACTCTAAATGCAAATGAAACTAAAGGAAATAAATACTATATATAAACTCTTATACATGTTCTCTAATTTCTTTAAATAGTTCACATTTAATTAGCACACTTAGGAAATTTGGCCACCTAATTTGGCTTACAAGTAGAACCTTGTAATGGTCAAATAATATTCAAAATTAAATGTTCCTCGATAACTTCTGTAGAACTCACATATAATGTACTCGGATATACCGAGTAATTGCATATAACAGACGAAATCTGTGGCCCCACTCTTCTAATGCATTTCCGGTGCCAAGTGGTTCTACTGTATTACTAATCATTCGCTATGGAACTCTTGACATCTATACATGTATATATCTAATATCAAAGACATTAGCCCAAAAGACCCAATAGTTATGTGTTAATTCAAAGTTTGAGATTTAATTAAGTAATAAGAGATGCAGGGGACCGAGGTATGGTAGGCAGGGAGCATATTTTTACACTGAAAATTTCCAAAACTAAGGCACTCTCCAAGAGATGGGGATGGCTACCAAGATAAATTTGAAAAAAACATCGCAACTTGATGAAAAAAATTGCCAGGGACATATTTCGTTTAATGGGGGAAAGCTCTGGTCCCTAGCCCTTAGTTAAATCTCTAGAGACAATGTAGATATTTTGTCTATAACTTCCCAAATGTACTGGATGTCATGCATAGTTTTTTTCATTAAAATACATCCCATCTTATCTTTCTCTACTCAAAATATTATTTTCCTAGCCCTTCGTTGAATCTCTAGAGACAGTGTAGATATATTGTTATATCATCTATAACTTCCCAATAGTACTGGATGTCATGCATATTTTTTTTCATTAAAATACATCCCATCTTATCTTATTCTAGGCCTATTCGAAATTTTCTTTTGGCATCGTCAATCGCCTAACCGGTAAGAATCCTCTTACGTTATCGGGATGATTTATAAAGGTATGAGTGAATCGATTGCGCTGCATTCTGACGGCGGTGGCGTCTTCCAGTTTCGAGTAAGGCAATCCGCACGGGGTATTCTGATATCCGGACAACTTGGGCGAGACGCTGATCGGCTTGACGGTCCGACAGACGGAAGAGTTCGAAATCCTGACGACGCTCGATGGAGAGAACGTCGTTTTCATCGTATTATCCGAGCTAACAACTGATTGACAATCGGACTGCGAGAACGATTTCTCACATGACGAAGAAGAAGCAGAAGACCAACCACCGATAGCGGAAAGATAAAACTTACTGGAGTTGCCGGATACCACCGGATCGCTGTGTTTACTAAGAGATACGGTATTATCGTTTTCATTAGGAAGTGGAGATGCCAATTCGGTTTCCGTCGCGTCACTACTCGTCAACGAGGCGGTCGCGCCAAACTCGGGCTCCAAATGAAGTGCTCTCAGAGGCGAAGGTCGACCAATCATAATTAGTCTTGTTTTGTTTACGACAGGCGCGTCGTTAATATCAGCGACTTCTGCGTCGTACGAAGATAAACGATGGCATTTACTGGATGGCAGCAGCTCGCACGAATCGGGCGAACGCTTGCCGCGCGGAACTCTCTCAAAACTATTAACGAGGGATGATGATGGATTAGACTGAAGAAGTTGCGGAGACGACTGAGTAGCGGCGTCGACCATCGACGCGGCGTTTTTCTGTTTATTAGCCAACGTCTTCAACAACACCTGCAGCTGCTCCTTGCTGACCTGTAGTATAGTCGTCTGAGGTTTCTGAGACGTTTTAATCACCGGTTTAGCATTCGCGGGTATGCTCGACTTGAGGAGACTTGAAACTTTTGGATTTATCGTCGGTTTGGTAAGCTTGATACCTCTAGAATACGCCGGTTTCAACAAGTTGATAGCTGCCGGAATTTTTCTTACGGTGACTGAAAATATAAAAATCAAGATTAGATATTGCACATCTCAGTTAAGCTGGAATTCCAGGTATTTTCCAGGATAAAATTTCTAATGTGAGATAGCACAATGCGTAAATAAACTGACTGT
>JAYMFW010229564.1:0-12926 GCA_036785005.1 Tubulanus punctatus
TATTTATACATTATGAACTCTACTCTCGTCTTCTGTCTCGTGTTATGAATCGTCTCTGTCGTTCCCGAGGTCGGCAAGCTTCTGTACTGAGGACCGGCTATCACCACCCATAACGATATAATGGCTTGACAATTCCGTCCGTTATGGCTAAATCCATGTATTTTTTACCTTCGGTTGTGACAACCCCAACTTTCGACATGTCAACCACACGTTTAGTAGAGTGAGCCCCGAAACCCTGGATTGTTAAGGAGCGTTGACTGTGTGCTTTTAGGCCTAATGATATGGCTACGTGTTTTGTAACATAACTTATCATTGACCCATGGTCGAGTAAGACGTTAGCTTCTATCTTCACTGAACGAGCCGAATTTTCAAGAGAGACCTGGCTTGTTTCTAATAACATAATTTCATTACGAGCAGCAATTGTACTCACCACTGGATCCCGGTTAATTTCCCCGTGATTTTCGATATTGGATTTTCCATCTAATCCAAATTCGCTTTCATCCTCAATTATATTTTCTTTGGATATTCCGCACTTATGAATTTAATTTTTGTTCAATTCAGTACTTTCACTTATATTCGCACGCGCGTTCCTAAGGAGTTCAGAGTTAATGTTATTGTCTTGATAACGGAACATTCGGTCAGTGGTTTCCCTCTGTGTGAAGTGACATATGATGACGTGATTTGCAAATTTGACATCTATCTACATTCCTGCATTCTCTTATGATGTGTCCTAGTCGTAGACAATTTCTACACAATCGTTTGTTGTTCGCTATTTCGAATCGATCACCGATGTTTAATGGACATCTGCTGGTCCATGTTCGTTTTCACAAAATGGACGTGTTTGTTTTCTGACTGCGCCCCCATGAAAGATCCGGTAGTCGAACCTAAATTTTGTTGTTTCATTGATATACCGATATTCAGTTCCGTTGAATTTTTGTCGATGTTGCCCAAATGATGTTCGTATGATTTCAGAATTTTTTCTAGTTCAAATGTGTCGTTTTGTCCCGATGTACCCAATTTTTCTTAAAACACTTTGAGCAGTTTTCTTTCGATTGCCGGGATGATGAAGGTGGCACATGATTGTGTATCGACTCCTAACTGTTTTAGCGATCGCAAGTTCCTATTCATTTTGTTCAAGAAATGCGACAACGAAGAGTAATTCATCTTGGCTGGCCCGAGGTCATACAGTTCATTTACATTAGCGCGAACAATTTTTCGGTTTTGCCCGTAACGATCCTTTAAGATGGAAATAAGTTTCTCCGGATTGTCACCCGACGCGTGTATTCCTTTGACTGATTCTAACGCTTGTTCATTTAATTGTCCTAAAATGTAGTTAAATTTTGTAATTGATGAGAATTTGCCGGTTAGCATATCTGCCTCGATAAATTCCCAAAAGCTGTTCCATTGGGTGTAGCTACCACCGAACGTTGGTAATCTCAGCTTCGGTAGATGTGCCATTTTCTGAATTTGCGTCGTTTGGTTGTTGATGTTATTTTGGAGTTTTGTGCATTCCGATAATAATGCTTTCGATTTCAGAAATAATTTTTGAATTTCTCGTTTCTGGACGTGTTGTTCGCGTATATCTTGAGCGTATTGGTCGGTGTTTCGCCCTTGTTGTTCTATATTGGCGTTGAGTTCGGATATTTGATTGAAAGTTCGTTAACTTCTTCTACCGCGGCCTGGATTTCAAGAATTGAATTCGAGTATGTTTTATTCCCTTCTAGAATTGCGTTGATTTTGCCTGTGGTTACGATGTAGCTTTCTATCAGAGCTGGATGTCGTTTCTTTCAGTTTGTCTGACATTGCGTTGTGTTTCGGTTATAACTTCATTACGCATTTGATGATTTGACTTTCGATTACGGATTTGATGATTTGACTTCTGCTTGGCAGTAATATACGTGTTTACTTGACTTCTGTTCTGTGATTGGACGTTGTGATCCTGGTCACTCAGCACCATTTCGCTAAACTGTGGCCGTCCAGAAAGCCCAAAAAACAACTGTAACGCTGAGAATCCACTGAGAAAACTAATAATTATTTCTGTAAAAACATGTGTACAGAATATATTAAGACGCATACGCAGTATCAGGGAAGAGGTGTGAGATGGTCGTCATAAAGTTGTTTATAGTCATAGTTCTGGTAGGATTGAATTACCGTTTTGCCTGAATTGAATTGTACTGATAAGAGGGGTTCGAGAATTGTGTGTGATAATGAATAATGACATATGAGATGATTAGATACAGGACTCCCATCTCCGACAGTCGGGCTTAATAACAAAAAAGTAATTTTGAGTCATGTGAAATAATGAGATCCTGGTTTCCCTTTAAAGGTCATATGCCATCCGAACTAAAAACCACTTAAGTGCATTTATACAATGCTTATACCCTATGTTAACAGATCTCTGAAATATGGCCCATTATTTATTTGTGCCAAACCATGTTTTTGTTGATTAGTTTACGTAACTTATCATAGAGGCACTTTTTCGTGACGTCACATATGATAGCGGCTCATTCATTCATTGCCGGTAGGCCTACTTCTATTCAATTCCCTTAGCTTATTGTTCAAGTCCAATGTCGTTTTCTAATAAAAGTTACATAGATATGATTAACGAGGCTTTTATCAACAATGAATGTGTAAGACCATACATGTATTGGTTGAGCCAGTTGTTGTAACACAGGCCTATCCAACTTTAACAGTCTTCGTCGGCTCAATCCTCGTCGTCGGATGAGTGACAGCTCAAACGAGAAATAAGACAACGGGCTGATAACATTGACTGGTCGAAAACACACATTAAGAAAATATATAATTTCAAATCAATCTTCGCAAGTATATAGCATTCGCTATCTAATCCTGGTCATAAATGAATAAGAGCCTCATTAGAATTGAAAATAAATCCAAATTAAAATGTATTGATTTACGTAGCTAGCGTGTTCTCAACAAGAGACCTTTGCTTTACATATATAATCAAATAAAAATTGAAGATTTATTTACAAATAACCATAAGAAAGAATATGAGAAGAATTTTTAAAAGTTCATACCATGCAACTAGACTTATACTATAGGCTAAATAATAGGGTACTGCTGGAGTGGACTAAAAGGAACTCTCTAAGCAGCAGAATGTAAACAATGGCACCTACGCGATTGGTTGAATGCTGGGAAGTTAGCCACGTGCCACTACGCAACACAATGTATGAAACAAAATCAGTGCAAACAAATCACTTCCTGGCTAGGGTTAGATCCCATACCATAAGAGGTAATATCATATGTGATGTCATATTTACATAGAGTGCCACCGTTCAGTGTGGGGAAAATTAAAACTAATTGACAACAAGTTGCTCAAAAGAGGGAAACTAAATATTCAAAGTAAATACACAATTTCTGGCAAAAATAGACTTTTCCTGGAGTTTATTGTTATTTTTGCTTTATTCTGGTAGCAATAAAAACAATATTTTTTTTGGATGGCATATGACCTTTCAATGTGATCAGTCAGTAACGATAAAGAAACTTAGCCATGGACCACCGTTAATGCAACATAAATAACAATAGTATTATCCATTAAAGGGATGAAATAAGACAAAATGAATTCCCAATATATCGGCATCGAATAATTTGTTGAAAGATACCCAACTATTTACTTCATTGTAGTAAACGGCAAAGGGCTACAATGCCCATAAAATGCCTGAATGATACTATTAAAATGCGATGATTTTTTACCGTCTTGAGACATACCTGAGGTATTTAGCGCAATAATTGATCGAGCTATGCCCCAGAAGTTAATCATCATTTATCATGAAATGTAGAAATCTAATTACAAGATTACATTGATAGATGTCCATGCCTATTTACCAGACACTTCTCTTAATGAAAGCATTCTGTCAAAATCTCTCACAATTGCCCCATTTCTCATTGTAGAATAGAGGTTGACAATTCCGATCTAACTGATCTTTCATAGAAATTAATCTACTCATGTTACCTATGATAATTTAATCTATTTCAGGTATCACTCGTTGTATATCTGCTGTTCCTAAGTTCATCACTTTTGACATTAGCACAAAATGAGCAGGTAATTATATCATAGAATATGTATCTGTCTTTCTAAGACAAGTTGTATACTAATTATGTTATTCATTACCTTAGAAAAACTTTACTGTTGATAATCCAGAAGATCGAACAACTTCGTACGACAAAAAGAAAGGAGGTAAATCACTTCGAAAATAACTATTTACGGTTATAGTTATATGATTCCCTATTTGATATTAGAATAAATATAACCATTTGAAATTATTTCAATTCAGATTTACGAATCATTAACTGGAGACGATTTAACGACAGTACTGTGTTACTATACACAACTCCTAGTGGTTCTGATGATTTCGTGTTCTGTAAATGTAAAGGAAACAATGTATTATACGCTAAATCAATTGATGTCAAAACATGGAAAATTCATATACCAATTGACAAGCCTTGCATTTACGAATGCGATTCGTATTATGAAACTAATGGAAAAGTCTCTGATCACCCATTTTTCATCACTGTCCGTAAGTTATTTTTTTGGTTAGATCTTTGAGCACGTAAAATAAATTGCAAAAACAGTTTTGATGTTTCAAACAAAATTGATGTTTCTTAAAGATCGTACAAAAGCATACATGGGGAGGAAGTACCAGAAAACGTACATAATTTTCGAATATTTTGTATTTTCTGTACCAAATGAGTGTCAAAATTGTCTGATCAGTACTGTTAATCGCATCAATAAAACATTTTTATTCAACACTACGTGCATTTGCGACCGCATTACACCATAAATTTAAACTGATCTAAATACATTTAATAAACGATGAGGGATTTTGAGCGTACGTACTTCATGCACGACATCTTAACTTAAGGTAAATTTTGTCGTTAGACATGATTGGAAAATCCTTAGTTAAGGAAGATGATTATGTGGCATGTAAAGACCGCAAAAAGTATGTCCTTAGCTAGAATAACTCCAAACTTACTAAGAAAAATCATTATCTAGTGGCCTCTATCTACTATTCAAATTGGCCTATAATAAGTTCTCTAATGTTTCAAGTATTTCTTCTTTTTTTTATTTTAAAACCATTCTCGAATACTTTTATTTGTTTTCTAAGTAAGATTTCAATTTAGATTGATTGATATGCGAGGGAATGATATTTGAACTATCACCAACAACATCGTCCATTGTAGTTATCTCAATTTATTTAGTATAATTTTATATCAAATTAATGGAGGAATGTAAGACAGAAAAAACAATGAATGAATTTGGTTCGATACCAAATATAAAAACAGATAGTTATTGCGCACCTAAAGAAAGCAATTGCTCACCTTCGGTTACAAGTAAAAGTAGTTTTGATTATAAATACTATCTAAATTGTAAACATCAGCTAGAAATATTAACTGCATCTGGTTTAAGTAAAGAGTTTATTGGTAAACAATTATGATGAGAACCTTTTAAACCTATAATGAGATAGATACTATGAAACCAAATGATGTGATAAAAACTTCAAAATCTTTGAAGCAACAAGATCATCTCGAATAAATGACGCTTTGGCAGAAACTATTTTAAGAGTTTATTCTAAGTAATGTCATTATCTAGTCCCAATTGAAGAGTTAAAAAATTTATACAATGAGTTGAAAATGATTATCTAGTTATGAATGAAATGAATAGATGGGTTGGTTACTTATATTTCAGTTAGGTGGATTCATGACATTACTTTCAACTGGTGTTATACCAGTTTCAAATGTAAAATATATAGATTGCAAAATAGAAGTAATTTCCCCTGAAATAAATGAGTGAAAATACTGTTAATCCCAATGCTAAAAAACCTTGGTAAAAAAAAGCAAATGGACTGGGCTAACAAACTAGGTAGAAAATCAGCTGAATTAAAGAAACAAAAAATGAGAAACAAGTAAAATTAAATGAAACGAAATGTGATAAACTTGTAAATGAACTTAAACTTGCTAATGAGGATTCTAATAACAGTATTACATCTAATTCTCATTATTCTAGAGATTATGATAAATACATTTATATTTCAGCTACAGTTTTAATATTTACTTCAATCCTATATTCCAATCTTAAAAGTAAAATAAATATTGTTAAGGAGCCTATATTAGATGTAAACAATAACCTTGAAAAGAACACCCCTAATAAGGTTACTACTGCTAAAAAAAACTCGAGATCATTGACTAATAAATTTTGAATTTAATAAAATTTTTGTTATATAAATGGACGTAAAGAACGAACAGAAGACTCACTGTGAGTACTGTTAAAGAGATATCACTATATCAAATATATCACATCATAGGAAATCTAGACAACATAAATTAAATGTACTAAATCATAATATGAATACTTATCTAAATGAAATAACAATAAAATGTGAAGTTAACTGTGATCTATGTAAAGAATCTATAACTAAAAGACATTATGCAAAACATTTAGAATCAAATAAACATAAATATAATTTCAACCATGAAATATTAGGATTAGAATACTTTGAAGAAGATGATAAAATTAAAATTAATAAACCTTATATCGATGCTGTTAATGCTTATTTAGTTAAAAATGATGATATAGAAGTAATTCTATCCTTTCAAAATAAGATAGGACCAGGTCATAAATTATTTAGATTTCATGAAGGTAGATCAATAGAAGATTATGAAAATCATTTAAAAATAATGCAACATATAATTGATTTAGTTACAGAAGTAGAGTATCCTAAAATTAGTTTATCGGGTATAGTAAGTTTCATAAAATCAGAAGATAACGTATGATATAATATACAAATACATTCATATTCAATAACTTCAAAAGATCAAATAAAAGAAACATTAGATAAACTTATGAATGAATTTAGAAAACATTACGAAGAAGGATATTTTGAAGGTTCTGGTTTATCATTAGATGAAATAACATATTTGGATCTAAATGTTTATAATGCTTCGAGAAATAAGTTAACAAAAACTAAACATGTTGAGAATGATTCAATATATACAACAGATAAAGATGTTGACGCATCATCATATGTTGAATTACCATTCATAACAAATGTTATCAACATTGAAAATGAAGACAATAAAGGTTTTCTTTGGTCAATATTAAGTTGTTTACGCCCCACAAATGATAATGTTGTTAGAATTTATAAAATTATAAACCATACATTAATTAACTAAAGATTAAGGAATATCCCGTTACCATAAAAATGATACCAAAGAATGAAAAAGATAATAACTTAAAGATTAATGTATTTGAATTAGTAAAATTAAGTTATTGTTAAGGGGATAACATAAAACATTATACATTAGAACCATTATATCTAACAAAGCATTATGATAATGTTAGTGTCATCAATATATTATATTATAGAAATCATCATATGTGGATCAAACAATTAGATTTATTCTTTAGAACAGAAAAAGATAGGAATAAATTATATTTATGTAGAAAGTGTTTAGTTAACTATAGAACTGAAAATGCATTATTGAATCATAAAAAGTTATGTGATGACCATGATTATATGAGAATGAGAATGCTAATAGATAAAGATTATAAATTAGAATTCAAAAATCATAAGTATAAAAATAAAGTACCATTCTTAATATACGCTGATTTCGAAAGTATCGATAAATATCTAAATGAAGAAGATAGGAGAAAGATTAATGAACAATATCAACCTAATAGTGTTGAAAATATTACATCAACAAAGAAGTTAGTTCATCACACAGCAGCAGCAGTAGTAGGAATATACAAAAAATCTAATTATCCAGAGTTAATCAAAAGTAATTACATTTCTATACATGAAGAAAATGTTGTTGTAAAGTTTTGTGAATTACTAATAGAAAGAGAGAAGGTATTTAATAAAAAGCTAAATACAAATATTCCTATTAATTTCACTAACCCAGATATTAAACACTTAACAGATTGTTATCAATGTAGTGAAAAGATTACTGATTATAAGGTTAATGATCATAATCATTTGAATGGCTAATTCAGAGGTATTTCTCATAAAAGTTGTAACTTAAATGCAAAAAGTGAAGATTACGTAATTTGTTTATAAAGGAATTAAGTCATAAAGTTAAAAATCAGATGATATTATATGCTAAAAATTCTGAAAATTTTATATCATTTCAATTTGGGTGTTTAAGATTTATAGATTCATTTAGATTTTTAGCATCATCATCAGATAACTTAGCAAAAACGTTAACAGATGATGATTTTGAAATATTAAGAGAGTTTTATGAGGATGATGATTTTGAATTACTAAGATAGAAAGGTTCTATTCCTTATTCATTTTATAAAACACATGATGATTTTAATGTACCTGATTTGAGTAAGGAACAGTTTAATGATAATCTTAAAGATGAAAACATTAGTGATGATAAGTATAACATAACATTGAATATATGGAATCATTTCAAAAGTAAAAATCATGGAGATTTAGTTGATACATACCTAAAATCAGATGTATTGATATTAACAGATATACCTGAAAGATTTAGGGAAGTTAATCTAAAACATTTTGAATTAGATCCGTGTTATTGTTATTCATCACCAGGTTTAACATGGCAGTGTGGTTTTAAATTCACAAATATAACTTTCGAACTAAACAGGGAAAATGTTATATTACTATTATTCGAGAAAGCAATCAGAGGAGGAGTTGCAGGTGTGATGGGTGATAGGCATTATAACGTTAAAGATAATCCTAAATATAAATCATTATACATTGACGCGAATGATTTATATGGATAGGCAATGATGCAACCAGAACCTTATGGGAAATTTGAATTAGTAGAAGAAGAGAATGGTAATGATTTTGATTGGGTTAAAGCAATAAAGGATTTGAAAGATGATGCTGGTTATGGAAACTTTTTAGCTGTTGACTTTTTAGAATATCCCGATAAGATAAAATTCAAACCAAAGAATCTTTCATTCTGTCCAGAACATAAAACATTAACAGAAAATGAATCAGTGATTATCAGAAAGAAATAAAACCAAATAAATATATTCCCACTGATATTATCACATGAAAATAAAGATAATTATAAAGTTCATTATAGGTTATTAAAGTTTTATTTAGAACAAGGAATGATAAAAAAGAATGTTCATAGATATATTACATTTAGGCAATCTAGGTGGTTAGCAATATATTCAGATTTTAATACAAGAACAACAGCTAAAACAGATTTTGAAAAAAATTCTTAAAACTAATAAATAACGCATTCTATGGTAAAACATGTGAGAATATAAGAAATAGAAATGATTTTCAATTAGTTAATGATAATGATAGAATTAGAAAATTACAAGAGAATCCTAAACACAAAAGTAATAAAAGATTTGATGAACATTTAGCAGCTGTTCACATGAGGAGAACTTCAATGAAATTTGATAAGCCAATCTTTATTGGAGCTACTGTTTTAGAAGTATCCAAATTACTAATGTATGAATTTTACTATAAGACATTACAACCTTATTTTGGGGGAAAAGACATAGAAATAATGTACTTTGACAGATTCATACATTTTAAAGATAAAAACTAATGATTTAATGTCAGATCTAAAATCATTAAAACATCATTTTGATTTTAGTAACTATCCGAGAAAATCATGAGTTGTTTATGTAACGAAAATAAAAAGTACCAGGTTTAATTAAAGATGAGTTAGGTGGTAATGAAATGTTCAAATTTGTTGCATTAGATCTGAAATGTACTCATATAAAACAAAAAATAAAGTAACAAAAAAATTAAAAGGAATAACAGAACAGGTAGTGGATAAGAATATAGAATTTAAAGATTACATCAGTTGTCTATTTAACAAAGAATCACGATATCATAAAATGAAAACATAAGGATCAGATTATCACAATACATATATATTGAAGAAACAGAAAAGTTTAAATCCATTTGATGATAAAAGGTATATAGAGGATGGAATAAAAACATTACTATATGGAAGTAATAACATATTTATAAAGAATTTGTATAACAAATGGAAGGAAAACAAAACCTAAAACAACAGCATAACTTAGATAGAATTTAATAAAATAAAACCGAAAAAAGTGAATTTAATTATAACACACTAAATGAATTATGCAAAGCCCAAGAATATAAGATTGATAAATTAGAAGGAATAAGTGCTCATTTGAGTTATTCTAATCTACATTAAGAAAACATTACTTTATTGATTTAAATGGTATATGTTTAAATATGATGGTAAAGATGACAATGGATGTCAAGATATAGATTTTATAAAAAGTATATAACTTACCCTTATTCATCATCTAAATTATATAATTTATGTTTTTTATATAATTCTACAAATGTATTAGCTTTGTCTAACTGTTTTGAATATTTTCAAAATCAATTTTATTACTTTTAGATAGAATTTCATATTCATTCAATGGCCGTAAATTTTTCCAATTCCAACATTCTTTAGCAGCATTGATATCATTATGATCAAACATTAAAACAGGTAACACATGATCTCTATGCCAATAACTACCATAATTATTTTCATTCATATATACATCATATTGATATTCGAGCCAATCTTAAAAAGTATCAGTACAACCTAATAAATCAGATAATGTTTCAGAGTGATTACCTTTACTGAAATGACTACTTAATCTACCTCTTAAACAATGTTTTATCTTAAAATTATTATCATTGTGATATCAATTATTCATATAATAATTCATATAACCAGGATGATTATTAATCACTCATATAATTAGGATTTTTTCCTTGGTAATTTTTAATGATTTACAGTTATTTTGTGAACCATCTTCAGTTGAACTATTCTTATGATATTCCGTTAATAGTTTATATTGTGAACATTTACAACATCTCTTACATTGTATTGTATCCCCCATTTATTTTACATTTTTACGCTAAATCTGAAATCTTAGGTATGAATAATTTTTAGTTATTGGTAATACTAGTAGTAGTAGTAGTAGTAGTAGTAGTAGTAGTAGTAGTAGTAGTAGTAGTAGTAGTAGTAGTAGTAGAAGAAGTAATAGTAGTAGTAGTAGAAGAAGTAGTAGTAGGCCTTAAGAATTTTAGAACCTTCTATTGGTGAATAAACTTAACTAGAAATACAATAAAAGTATTTAAAATTTAAATAGGATATGATAGAATTGAATAGCTTATTAAAGTTATCGTTTTTCTATTGTATTTCATTTAAATTATTTTTTATTTTTATTTAAATTCTAGTATCTAAGGAATCATAATTTAATAAAAAATTTGTGATAAATGGAAGGTGTATACCACAACCATATTCCATTCTATGATTTTAATACAACTGATGTAAATCTATATTGTGTAATTAATACCTTATAATGTAATGAAATTATTTTTAGCACCAACATTATTAGATAAGATCAATAGCTACAGAAAATATATTATACCTATGAATAATGAATTATCAGATGAAACCAAAAGTAATGAAATAGTAAAAAAGTGAAACTAATACTGATGGAAAAGATAACCCTAATGATGCTAATACTGATGAAACTTTTACTGATGTAATTAATGGGGAAAAATATTGTAGTGATGATTATTCTGATGTTGAAATTACTGATGATGATAGTAGTGATAATGATAGTAAAGATAACAAAAAAATATCATGGTTAATATTGTAAACCATGTGGTAAGTCTGTAGTTTATAAAAAATGGGCAACTCATATTAAAACATTTAGATAGAGTGGATAGATTTGTGTATGAAGAAGATAACACGAGAAATGATAATGTTAGTGATGATAATAATAAAAAAATATATGTTTTACCTGATAGAACTAATAAATCTTCAGAAAAAAATATGTAATGCATTTTTAGATAGAAATAATAGCGGTAAAAAACATGGTCTTATCATAATTGGTCAAAACATTTGAAAACAAAAGAACACAACGAAAATGTTGATGCAGCTACATGTAATTATTGTTATGAAGCTATAATGTATAATGATGAATTAATTCATGGTAAATCTTTTAAACATTTGAGATATGTAACAGAAAAAGTAAATATATATTTTAGCTGATAGAACTAATAAATCTTCAGAAAAAAATATGTAATGCATTTTAGATAGAAAAAATAGCGGTAAAAAACATGGTCTTATCATAATTGGTCAAAACATTTGAAAACAAAAGAACACAACGAAAATGTTGATGCAGCTACATGTAATTATTGTTATGAAGCTATAATGTATAATGATGAATTAATTCATGGTAAATCTTTTAAACATTTGAGATATGTAACAGAATAAGTAGATCTTTATGAATTAATAAACAATCCACATATCTATTCCGAATACTTCAATCCAAATATAGAGGAATATAAAGAAGTTTATATAGATTTAGTTAAATAATTTTTAAAGGAAGCTTTAACAAATGACATGTTAACATATGCTTCATAATGACATCTACATGGTGCCGTTTACAGAGTTCGATTTTGTTGACTAGTCAATGAGCTATACTTGAAAACTAGTCATATTACTCGTAGCCCCCTAGCAGCAAAAGTATATATCACAGACACTAGCTAGTTACGTCTGCCATTTAAGCAGTCCCGCATTCTCATGGTGCGCTGCACAGGGTATTGCACAGGGCAGGTGTTTGTGTGTGCGATATACAAACAGCGTTTTATTTCTGTAGGCCAACGAAGTAAACATAAAAACCACATAATACTTTTTAAATCAGTTCATCCTTTCAACGAAAATCATGATGTTAGACAAACATGAAGTGTGATCAACTAGTTTAGTCTTGGTTGAGATGATTTGAATGTACAAACTGGCTATAACCGATTTAGTGTCCATTGTAAACGACATTAAATAAGGGTCACTGCCATCTCGAACTCAGACAAACAAGACCGTGGGTGACCGAGAACTTGGACAATTAACTAAAAATAGATCTGTAGCGCAGCGCT
>JAYMFW010229675.1:1323-11581 GCA_036785005.1 Tubulanus punctatus
CGCCCAAATAAATCGCTAATCAAAATTAATGAATGCGTAAATATTAGCTTATGAATTTACGGATAGGATCATATTTTTGATAAAATCAGATATGAAAACGATATGAAAAAATGACGAATGTCTTTTTGCTTGCACATAACAAACTTCACAGAAAATCCACAGATAGTAGGTCTTTACCTTAAAACAATTACATCCAGAAACTGGAATTAGCCAATTTTTTTTTTAATTGCATATAATAGTGAAAATTATCTTATGGTGAAACTGCAAATTACTTCACGATCCCATTGTCGTGTCGGTTTCTTTTTTCATAAAGGTTAATTTAATTTACTAATGGTATCATCTTTTACTGAAACGGACTGAGAAGTACTTTTAAATCGGATTTCATTCCAGTCGACGTACGAGTATCTTTAAAGAAATTTCGGACGACGTCTGCTCTCGAGACAGACGGCATTTTTTCACAAAAGGCTTTCGTCGATCGTTAAACGACGAGAGTAAAAACGTTCGGGCGGACAAGTGTCCGCAATCTAATTAGTGATTTCATTTCTTAAGGGAATTAGTTATTGTAAGAGCAGGCGAGCTAGAAACGATTTTCGCGTAATTACACACCGATCAATTTATTTCTTGATAAAACATTAGCTTAGCAGATTCGATAAGGTCTTAATCGCGTTTAACGCAGCTTTTAACGCCGTCGAACGAATCCACCGCACTTAATTGAGTGTCTTTGATTGAATAAAACACGTGAAATAGTGCCCCGCGACGGACGCGGCTCGTGTTAGAGTGGTTAGCGAGCGCTCGCCGCGTACGAACACCGGTTGTGATTCGCCTGAAGTTGCATGTTAATAACGACAACATTATCATAACAATTGACAGGCGTATTAATGCGCCGGCCAATGGACATATATGACAACCAGAGAGTGCCAAAATGAGCAAATAACCTCAGATCATTGCATCGACAGTAAACAAAATTTATGACTCTGTCAGTTGATATATTTACCTAGTCAAAGTCGTCGTGCAAAAGTTGTGTTGCGCTATTAGTTATTCGTGAGGATTTTTTAGACACGAAATATTGCTCAAAAACACCGATCGTCAACTCTGCCAGGGATATTCTTAACGGTACTGATAACATCTCGACTGATATTTATCCGTAGAATTATTACTCGCAGAAAAATAATCTCATCATCTCACCCGAGTCGAACTTTCTTCGTCGCAACGGTACCGAAAATCAGCTTCGAAATCTTACGAACTTATACGAACGTCTTCAGTCATGAGTGCCGCATTTCCCGATCCTCACTCGGCCCACCGGACGACGTCGTTTTTTATCGAAGACATTCTACTGAACAAACCTAAACAGATGTACCGCGATTTTCCGCACATGATACCACGGACACCGCTGGCCGAATACGCCAGTTACTATATGAATCCGGCAGCTCTCTTGCACCATCACGCAGCCCTGGCATCACATCCTTACCTACCGAAACCCGGCGATCATCCTTTTCTCATTCCAACTGCGGGTAAGTAAAATTAATCTCACGGCGATAATTTCTTTCAGTTTCAATATGTCTTAAAAACGTTCGAATGGCGATCTTCTGACGCTTATTGAAACGGTGTCATCGTCGAGACTCTATACCTTAATTCGGAATATTAGATTCCCGTAATATGATAGTTTTTCATCTGAAATAATCAGAAAATAAAGTTTACTAAATCAAATCTACGTCAAATCTACGTTTTTTAATTCGCCCAACATATGCCATATTTCATGTTGAAGAATTAACGGTACATGAGCTTGTGTAACTTAAATAAATCTTATAACATTTGGGGTTCAGATTTGTAGTTGTAATTTTCTCTCAGTCGGTAAATCTACAAAAGGTCTCTAATTACAAATTGGTAGGTTTCTGCCGGCGTTAGATTTTTATAAGCGAATTTTTCGAAAGCCGACAATTACAAGTCGCTAATCGTTTTAATCTTTTCTTATCAAGATTGTTCATCTTGTCGACCATATGCTCATAAAAAACCTGCTCTACACTAAATTGAGGCGCGCGGCGAGCACACACGAGCTGGTGCGTGTCTAAAAAAAATTGCCGGTGATACAAGTCAACCAATGTGCGAAAACATGTCTCCCAGGTTTGACCTATATCTTAAACATGCACCTAACTTTTTCAAGATGGCTTCCGCCGTCAGCGTATAAGTTATCGCTATACTAACGCATTCGGCGATAACAAATTTATTATATTCCTTAGCGTCATTTTGAATTAAATACGTAAGATGTCATTACAATTTTTACCTTCTCGCTACGTTTGTGGGAAACGAAAATTTTCGAGCTCGAAATCTTGAATATTCGATTGAATTCCAAGTCCGAGTTAATGGCGTTATTCGCCGACACGTTTTCGGATTATAGTCATCAAATTAAGGTAATTTTTAACACTTTAACCGATCTTAATGGCTTCTTCTTTAACAACTTGTGAAATATTTCGTTAATACATTTCCGAATGGTGCTAATGCCACCCCAGTGGTCGCTATCTCTTTGTTTTGCCGGAGATTTGTCGCAAAATGTAGGTCAACTTAATACTCGAGACGTCCGAATTACTATCGGTCAGCGCAATCAGCCTGTCTAATTGCGCTCGAAGACATTATTATCTAACAATTGAAATGTCTCAATTCAACTAAGAATAGACCTACCATTGAATTCCTACGCGTTATGAATACAAACCAAATATACCGAAGTTAGTATGTTTCCGAAACATATCATTCGGATGGGAATTTTACAACTATATAGACCGGCATAGGATAAAGACGCCATCTTGTTATTTTGATATATTTAGGTGAGCAAAATTTGTCTATAATTCCGTCTCGAAACGTGACCAAATATCTGACATTTTCAGCTGTTAACCCACACCAAATTGTGGATATTTCGGAAGATCAATCAGTTTATAACATGCACTGGCGAAGGAAATGTGAAGCTATGGGTTTGTTGTGTACCTGTAATAACATAGTACGTTATTTAAAACTACTTAATGAAATCAATAGATATTGATATTCACTGAATGAACACCGATTTATGAATTGTACTTCTTGAGTGAATTGTTGATTATCAGCGTTCGTGGCTTTAAATATTTTCTTAGACCAAAATGAACTCGAAAATGTATCGCAATGAATAACTTAAAATTGCTGAATTTATCCCAGAATATTTATTCCTCAACATAATACCTGTAAACAGTTTCAAACATAATTCAATTTCATATGTGCTTTTCATATATTGTAAAAATTAGTTCGGACATTTATGTTTCAATAAGGTTGAAGCTAGAAAACGGAATTCATTTAGGTAAGCAAGTCTTCCACCGAACCTTTATAGCCAATCTATAAGAAGAAGAATTTTCTTTTGTTCAAACGAATTGTTATTCACCTACAAAACAGATATGCTAATGTTTTTAAGTAAACTACGTTAGAATGAAATAAACGGTCAAGAAATGCTTCTTTGTGTAAGCATGTTTCTTGAGATGGTGGCCGGGGAATAAAACATGATCATTTCGTGGATGATCGGAGATGCCGCCAACGCTCAAATTTACAACACACACTAAGTCTCTAGTTCATTTGGTATTTTTGAGAAAAAAGTCTTTCAAAATATCTTCATAACTCAAGTCTTGGAAAAGAAAATTCCTTTGAGGTTTTTGAGGTATAAAGTATATAGCCAAGCCTTGGAATAGATGCTTAACTTAGAATCTTATTGTTGTTAGCCATTCTTGTAATCGCCATGACCTATAGAGTATGCAAATTTTCTTCATATCTGTGGCTATGAATTCTGGGCGTGTACAATCCCGAATTCCTTCATAATCCAAGCTATAAAATCGACTATCCGAACACGGTATTGATGGAAAATCAATCATATTTGTGCATCATCTGGAACTGTCGGTTAGGATATTTCACTTATATCATCAAGAATCTCAATTCGACGATAATCCGGACTGAGAAACTTGACGATTGATAATCATCGACGATTCTTAGATCTTCGGTTTCATCAATGTTCGTCAGTGCTCGTCCAAAATCGGAGATGATATGGCTTCTAAAAGCAACTTTTGCGTCGAGGAAATTAACTATAGCTCAATAAACGCAAGAATCCCGCAACGAATAATTATCAAAAAATAACTAGATTATGTAAACAACAAAAGTACTTCTTGTATTTCAGTTCTCTTCCTATAATCATTGAATAAGAAAATATTTAATTTTTTGATAACGAACGTGAGAAGCTAGAATAAAACGTTTCGACCACTTAACGATTTCCAATGTAAGCTATAATTTATTGTTTCGTTACTAAATTGATGAAAAATGAATTTCAAGCCTTGTAAGGTCTATAAAGTCTCTGCTGGATCCGGAGTGCTTCTTAATGCATTTTAAAGAAGTTTCTGCTAAATATGTATCTACATTTCATCATCCGTGACGGTTATCTTTGTTTCTGTGAGTGATCACTAATTTATTGAACATAATGATAACTAGCTGATATCAAATTCCACTACTGAAATAAAATTCTACAATATTTTTGAAATCTAAACCAAATTTGACACGCGAGTGTAATAATGTTCGCATTTCTCGACATATTCTGTGGTTCGAATTCATTTTGAAACGGTTTCTATTTCGGGTCCAGGAAGTCAGTTTTTTAATCCTCTTCTACGCCATTTGGGTAGATTAGAAAATAATGAATGGTAAAATTTCGATTTTAATTTTGCTCTTGAAATTTGTTTAAATAATGAGGTTTATTCTGTAATTTGTATACACATAAATTTTGAAATATTATCCAATACTTGTCCATATTATAAATGGGACGATTTATTGAAACTTTCTAACTAATAAAACTTAATTATTTGCTAGATTGAAACGAAATATAGGAATTTATTTTGATTCATTATTTTCTAAAGGGAATATCGTCATCAATGAAAAATCTTTGCAACATTTTTAATTCATTTCTTTCGAAATTTCGTTTGTAATCTTTGAGTCAACAAAACTTGCTTCAACTTCTTGGATTTTACTTAATTTAAATCATAATCGCTCGGTTGACTATTGAATTCTTGTAAATGCGAATAGGCCAGCCTTTATTGTGCGGTAATCCGCCCAATACCGATGTGTCATTCATTATGAAGCAAATATGTGTCTTCTTAGCCATTATGAACGCTTCTTCATTATGTGGCGTATAACTGCTTAACATTTATGACATACTTCCTTGGTCAATCAGAGCAATGTCTTTAAAAAAGTTCTGAATATATGACTTCGAACTAAAAATAAATATTTTGAACGCTAATTTATTAAAACAAAGTTTTTTTCAACGCATGTCTTCTGAATACAACCAAAGGCTTTCTCCGTGGAGTTTAATATGAATATTAAGTACTCTTTGTTTGAAGAGTTCTAAGATTTTATTTCAATAAATCTTTTAGATTCGTCTTAAATTCAAAGAACCTATTAAGCCGCTAGAACGAAACATTTTTCGACTTTTTGATGACAAGATCATGAAAACGTCAACAGCCCTTCTTCTATTTCTGTTTTGATTCTTTAATCATTAGTAAGAAAACGTTTAATTTATGATTTACGAACGTTAGCGGCTAAAACAAAAGTTTTCGAGCACTTGACGATTTTCAATGTTAGCTACAATTTGTTCTTTCGTTAATAAATTGACGAAAATGAATTTCGAGCCTTTAGGTCTATTATGTCTCTGTTCGATCCGGAGTGCTTAAATGTCAATGAACTCGGCAATCACCACATACAAAAGTAAGCTCTGAATTATTTTTTCCTATATTTCCTTTTTTATTCATTGCGCATTATTTGCTGATTCCCATATAGATATTCCGACGCAAAAGAAATTTCACGTTTTTTGAATGGTAAATTGATTTTATACTACACAAACTGAGATCTGGAATTTGGGTTTCGGCATATCGTAATTTAACTAACTAATAGTTTACCTTTAAACTACATTATGTCTTATCTTTTTCTCTTTAAATATATGTCTTAGATTTAGAAAGGATTCTTGTTTTCAAAATTATGTTTATATATTCGAATTTGATATTCACGATATGATCTCGGATACTAACAGCATCTATGGTAATCATATTCAAATGATCGATTGTCAATATGAATTATTTCTCGGACAGAGATCAAGGGGTCGGGATTTATTCATTCGGTGAGGTGAGGCGAGGCATGGCAACAGAACTTCTCCCCAAGATGTGCATGTATCTCAAGAATTCCAGATTTAACATATCGGATTATAGGAGTGCGGTTGAGGATGCGACGAAGCGATCAGTCACGACGATTTAAGCTTATGTATATGCGTAGATATATGTAAGTGAATTGATTAAACGATATCGTCCCAACCCCCCATCTAAGCGAAACTATTATCGAGTTGGCATCTCGCCTCTGCAACCGTGGTTATGATATTATATCATACGTTATCCACTGAAGCGCAAGATAAACGGCAGATAAGCGACGCACAGCGAAACCGGATCCGCTCGAACTGCCAGCGAATTGTAATTAATTTAACCATAATTCGAATACATATCGAAGGAAGCCGGCGACATGGGCGCATCGCGAAACGTTCCGATAAGTTGAGGTACATTAGCATCAATACGCATTACTGTCTGCTCGTGATACTTAATACTGCCGACGGTAATAGCGGTCCATTTTAGCAATTTATTGTAACTCTACAGGGTTATTTAATTGTCGCATTAAGCAGTTGGTCGTCCGTCTTTGCCTGAAACTTCCGAGTGATTTTGCTGAAATGTATATACACGCGTTCGTATGACCCCTAAAACTCATTCTAAAAATGTCCTTCCCTGTTTTATGAAAATCGACGCGAGATTTCACTCCTAGTCTGATAAGAAGAAATCCCACAATTCACAAGACTCCCGGGAAGTTCGTTTTCGCAACACACTGCTGCGAAACCTTTCGATTGGTCTCTGCAGTCTCGAACAGTTGCTATCAAAATTCAATCCCGATTGCGGAGTTTGAGCTCGTGTGCTGTCGTGGTTCTCTGTATAAGAAACATTCTTTTTGAGCAACTTTTTTCAGTTGTCGGTTTGTTGTAAACACCGCTTCACGCAAATTTCTTACAAACCCTTCATCCGATGACATCGTCAACTAATTGTTAAAAAGATCCTGTATTTCCTGCCAAAAGGAAATGAAAACATAAAGACCGTGCTCATTAATTGGTGGGTACTTTTTGTTCGGCTTTTGTAATCCTCTGTCGCAGGGGAGATAAGTCGATAACATGAGGGGAGAGTATTCAATTGAGCTTCATCGATTCAAAAGGGATTTATTGTATCATTTGGATATCTAGCGTCAAGGAGCGTTTTATTAGTGTTTTGATCCTCTTCTTTATCAGGAAATCTGTGTTACTAAATCCGTTACTTGTTCAATTGAAGATTTCAAGTCTCCGGAAGTCACAACTAATCGAGTTTTTAAGTAATGGCGCAATTTTGTAAAAATTCAGTAGCCTACACGTCTTCCTTTAAAACTAAATCAGTATTTTGCTATCGGAAGAAATTCACGTTTTTACTTCAGATGATAAAAGATGTGCTTTCAATTATTTCTCTATTAATATTAACAACAAATAAAGTCCAAAGGGGAATAACATTAGTAATTTACTTTAGATTTTTCATACAAAACAATATCAATTTCATCATATTTAGAGAAACGCTTAGCCTGTCATGCATCAGTACCTATTGATCTACGTACTTAATACGAGCTCTATATGAAGTTCCAAACGTTCGTTCAAAATAATTGACTGTTTTTTTTTAGTTTTCAAACGATTAGTTATCAAATCTTTTATTCATTTTTGACGATCTTTTACAGCTACACCTAACTTCAGCTTCGAATAGCCGCAATTCTTTGTCAAAAACTTATTTTACGTAAAAAAAAGTACATAATCGTTTTGAAATCGATTCCTATACTGCTAGCTGGCGCCACCATGCGCCGAATTTAAGAGTCGACTGCCAGAGTAAAGGTTCTCGTTCGAAAAATTCTCCGCGTCCGCCACAACACACGACCGACTCTAACATGTCGTATGGAACCGATAATGAAATTACTCGTAGAACCTTATCACGGAAAATAAATTCAATTATTGAATAAGTGGCCGAGATTTCTGAGTGAAACAGCGCGATCTTCTAATTGCCAATAATTTAGTCATTTCGCACCGGTAATTGCTTCTTGGTCGTAGCCGATGTGGCAACCTTCATCGAAACAGAAAATGCCGCTGACTAACCGGAGAAATTAGCTTACTCAGTTTGATTTTGTAACAAAGCTTTTTTAAAAGGTTCACTTTCGTGGGCACAAAACTTTTTCTGTACTTATTCCACAATGCGTGATGATGTACCATTAAACAGTAGAAGTGTGCTCTTATTTTAATGTTTTGTAGGCCTGGTTGTTTTAGGCGTTTTGTTTGTGTGTTTTAAACATTTCCCCTTTCATTGACTAGGTTCATAACCCCCAAGACTACATACGTCCGACAAACCGACAAAAGTTAAATTTCTAGATAGGTTTTCGTTTTGAAAAGTACCGCGGAAGCGTCACGGTGGCCGTTTGTTGAATATCGAAAAATTATGTTGAGTTACTATCTCAAACATAAATTCATTTTTCATTTATCCTAGATATCCCCAAGACGCTTTCATAGAGATATTTTATCGTGTTAATAATGTGCGCAGTCAGGAGACAATGATTTTCATCAAATATCCAAAAAAAATCCATCTTACCGTTTGTGGTTAACTTCCTCCATTTTGTATTTTTCAGACGGATTCAGCGATAGTGAATTATGCATTTACTTTGAAAAATGAAAATCATATCAATTAAAAGATCTTTGTTTTTCGTGTATTTTTAGGGCTTGGGTTTCCGTCGTTATTTCAACACGATTCTCCGGGCAAACATTGTCGCAGACGGAAAGCAAGAACAGTTTTCTCCGACCAACAGCTCAACGGACTGGAAAAACGTTTCGAAGCGCAGCGCTACCTATCGACACCAGAACGGGTCGAGTTGGCAACTCAACTCAGTCTCACCGAAACTCAGGTAAATATCAGAATGTACGATGTATACAGCGCTTCGAGTCACCCTCCACTGAAAACGTTCCCAATGAATCAAAACAGATTTCCTCTACATTTTTATAATCTCTTTGAGCACGCTCTTATTTCGGACGGTGGCGCCATCTGCCGATCCAGGTGTCACTTTTAAGGGAGAACAAAATGATCTAAGGTAAATAAACTTTGACAAAGGGACTAGTTTTCCAAAGAAGAGTTAGTTCTATTTGTGAATTTGTACTGATAGTTACTTCAAAGTCAAAATTAGAAGTTTTCCATGATTAACCTATTTTTCTTTCGGATAATGTAGCCCCTGTCTTGTATTTGGCCTCTAGGTACTTCGATTTCTCAATATTCTTACATCTTAAACTACTCTACGACATTTTTGAAAGCAAAGAATTAGCAAGTCTATTATTAGCCGGCCAGAATCTGAATCCGCAATCAGAATAGTTTTTAGGAGCTTACATTTCCACCGCATTAAATTCACTATACAAACTCACAAGATTAGTCGTTTATTAATCACTCGTACATGTATACTGCTGTAATAAATCATCTATCAATGTTAATTCGTCGTTTCCTACAGATTCAACGGACTATCATTGAATTGATATTCCAATTAACTTCGTACAATACTTACGCACAATGCAACACTTGTCGTTGGTAAAACTCTTTAGATCTACTTAATGGCCGTTTTGTTTATCAATTTTGCAATTTATGACGTAGCAATTAGGAACCGGATCTGGGTATAGGACCTTTAGATTATCCAACTGGATCCATCATTTCCGACTGGTTCTTTAGTCGTGTCGGGAACGTTATAAATTAATGAGACCGACAAACGCATTCACAGAATGAACAATTCCATACCTACCATAATTTAACTATTCAAAGTATATATTATCGATGAAATCGAATGATAATGGCAATTTCTTTTGGAAACGACGTCGATCGTGCATTCCGGACACAAAGCAAAACACGGTCGAGGTGTCGGTCGAACCGAATGGAAATCGTTACCCTTTAGTACATCAACCTTATCTGCTAGTAGCTCATTATGCCATTATCCATTGTCCTAGGAAAGGCACTAACGGAAAACCGCCTTATAATATATTTACTATACACAAGGTAGAATCGATAGCTATTGTTTCTGGTTGATTGAATAACGCACCGATCAATGACAGGGCCGCCATCGTATTGGTTGTTATTTTAGATGTTCAGCTCTC
>JAYMFW010229786.1:0-12919 GCA_036785005.1 Tubulanus punctatus
ATTCTGCGTTACCAGTCACTGATATTAGACCACCTGTAACAAAAATGCAAGAATATTTGATTTAAGGAATATTAGCCCTGTAAGTTTTGGTGACTATTTTCATTTAGATTTTGGAGGTTAGTCTAATGTGTAGTACAGTAAGGTTACCGAGAATGTCTAGACGAATTTCGGCCCCGATGTTCAAAACAGAAAATTTCTCAGAGATAGATTTTGCTGCAAAGAACTTAGTTTTTGATGAAAGCTTGTTCTGTCTCATCCGTTTTGCTTGGACAGTAGAATCCCTCCAAAGCATGTCGACCAAGATTTGTTTTCTCCTGGCATCATACAGGCTCCCTAGCGCAACTGAACGACCTAGCAGCGGCTCAACAATTTCTTTTAATCCACGTCCGCTTGCTTCCTCGGTGTTTCCAACCGAACGTTTCAGATTCCTGCCTATATTAGGTATATGGAATGATAATAATAACAAGATGATGATGATGATGATGACAGAGTGATATTGGCTGTAGAATCCTTAAGGGACGCCCAGACACCTAGATGATAGAGGTAACTAAATGAATAAATATATGAATCTAATGAAAGAATGAATACATTGGGTAATGGATCGTTTTTTTTTTTTACAATAGACCATTATGCAAAGCTTTAACGAAGCTAATAATTGATAGAGACAAAAGTCATATATAGATTAATTACACTGATGATAGTTCAGTAATTATCGACTGTGAGTCGTTTGAATCTAGTAGACGGACTTGATAAAGTAGGAGCCGCTTTAATAAGTAGATGTTGTTTCTGCCAAATAATTGGGACTTCGCATGGACGGCTTTCTTTTGTTATTTGTTAAAGTATTCGACCGTTCTTTTCAGATGAGAGGGCTCTAAATAGAAAGACCATAAGTCAAATGAGAATTTATGTAACTACAATGATAAACAGGATATACCACGATAAATGAATTAAAGATTCTGGTTAATGATTTACCAACATTTTACCTAGAGAATCTGTTATATGCTTACCATTGACAAACTGAAAAAAATGACAGATATATATTTTCATATGATTTGTACTCGTATTCGGAAATAGATTAACTTTTTATCCAAAATTCGACAATCGGCAAAATTGCTTTGAAATGGATCGAGGAGCGGGAAATACATACAAAAGTTTCAATATAGCAATGGTGATGAATCCGAAAATGTATCTATTTGCACAGATTAATCATTATTAAACCACAAATCTATATTACCTCGAAATAGGAGAATGCTGTCGATGTGATCACCAACCATAACAAACGCAACACATTCATCGTTGGGTCAAGTATCTGTTAGAGATCTTTAAATGGAACAATCATTTAAAATTAGACTCGATCAAAGAGGATTATTCCTTGTCCTACTTGATTTTACGATTAACATGGGTACTACACTTCACCCGCAGTGGTTTGATTTCTCCTTATATCACGAAATAACCACCGTGTTTGCGGCAATCGTCGTATAAGCACAAAATTCGCATTTCTAAAGCGTTTGGTGCACTGATTGGCTACAATAATCACAAGCGCCTTCACAAGCTTATTTCGAAATGATGCTGCCTATGAATGCTTATCGTAATCAATTCTGATTGGTCGGATGCTTTGCCGTACGGGGAAATCTCGTCCAAAGTGAAGCAGCGGCGGTTAGTTCGCTGCGAAGGGAGCGTACATGGGTATTAGCATGATTTGCTCATGATGGCATGATTGGTAATTTTGTCTTCAAATAAATGTCAGATATGGAACACATATAGATCGTCGTCTTTAAACCCTGGCAAAAATTAGCCATATGATAAATTTAGGTAACAAAATCTTATTTCTAGAGCCTTCCTAAGTTACAGGGACTGGACTAAAGAAATTGTTTGTAGATGCTGTCATCCTCACGGAAAACGGAAAGTTACATAATTGATCTTTATTCACAACATGTTAGCGCAGGTTCTTTAGTACAGAGTGGTAGCAACCATACCAACGTGTCCGGATCCCCCCTGCTCATGTGACCTCCAAGAAAAGTTAGATCCACGCCTGGTAATGAGTCCCAGGAATCGCTTGAAATGCGAGAAAATGACGCTATTTTTCAAAATCTTCTTGGAGGGACCCCTAAACCCTCATCTGGGGCTCGGGATTTCAGCAGCCGCGGTTAGTAAAATCCGTATTTTGGACCCAATCCTGTTTTTTTTCTGCGCACGCCCCTGTGGTCACCGGAATCAAATAATCGTTGAAGTTTTGTAGAAATTTAGTTGAGACCAACAATAAACAGGTTACACTTTTCGTCTCTCTAAATCGAGCGAGGGGCACACTAGCCAAATCACCAACTACATTCATTTTGCAACGGTTACAAAATCTTTCCGCTCGTGGGGTTTTGCTATACCGACCAGTTTCTATCGGGAGTGAGTGGTTACTACACTTAAATCTACAAAGTGTTATGCGAAGACTACGTGGTAGTGATTCGAGGTAACGCTCATTTCTAAACTCTTTCTATATTTGTACATACGTTTAGTGTTTAGATGAACTTGTGCAGACTGCATGCCATTTTTGAATAAACTGGTCAGTAAGACGCTGCTTCATTATTTCTGTTATGTAATTAGGGTTGATAGGGGATAACTAATACCTTAGAATATGGGAATTCACCTCTTATCAAAAAGTTCGCTCAATTTCGTTTCACTGGCACCCAACCAGTTAGTTCTACTCTTAAGCTCAAAATTCCTCAGCTTTATACACATGTTTATGTATATATGTATATGTGTATATGCGTGTATTTGTATGTTTGATATATACTGTAAATCATATCTTCATTTCTATACCACATCCTTACATTCATCGTCAGGTACCTTCCGCCACATCGCGTGGTCTTCAGCCATCTATTGGCTTTTGAAGGCACCTTCTCGCATTTTCAATTTTTGTTGAATCTTTTTGTATTTGTATTTGATTTGTGAGTAGAATAAATCATATCATGTCATATCAGCTACAACCCCTGAACCCATTGATCCATCAGCTCTACTGCTCGTGAGAAGCTACTGCAGACGACGATTGTGGAAAATCGTCGGATGAAGGAGGCGAAGAAACTGAGAATTGTTTGAGACAACAACTGAGTATTGCTTCGTGTATATCTTTAATTAAAACTAAGTAAACATTTTGTTGTTGTTGCTTATTTGGAAAAAGAAATCACGAAATGCCGAGGGTAAATTTGGTAAAGAAATTATTTCATGAAATTAAAGACTTGAGATGTGAAGTGAGTGATTTAAAAATGGAACTTCAATTTCAAAAGCCTGAAATTTAATGGCATTAAATTAAAGATCTTGTGGCAATATTAAATAGATCCCGTCATTTATCAACAGTGTCTTATATAATCAACCTGAAAAATTATGCTATTTTGTCTCAAGAATATGATTCTGTGCCGAGTGTTAATGTTTTTTTCCGTTGCTCAACCAAACACACTGCAGACACGAGATATGTGCACTCAGACAGCTGGAACAGTCCTTTGCGATATATTTTCCCAAACACCGACGACTGCCACCAGAGAGGAATGCAACCATACCATTCTCCCATAATTGCGTCACTACTAGTGCGAGATGAACGATGCGGAAATATTCGTCTGACCTCGATCACTGAAGTCGATCAGTACGCGTTCGTTGAAATTCAATACCTCTACTCTGCTCCAGAACCCTTGTTTGAGCCAGGAAATGGGTTTTACGCTTCTTAATTTCCCTAGTCCTCAACAAACTTTGTTGAAGAGTAGATAAAACAAGGTAGAAGTTGAAAAACGGACCAAAAAGAGGGGTCAGTGCGATTGGGATGTCGCCAATAACGCAGGAGGATTTTTTAGAGCTAACTCCACACTCCATAAAGACTTTACACACCATTTATTTCCGTCAGTAGGCCTTATAGATGAATGATGCAAATAATCACTTAGTAATCAAATCATAATTCATAATTGCACTATGACTAGTGGATTCGAATGAGAATGCGATAGAATTCAGGAAATATCGGGGATAGGCCTAACACGCAATCAATTCAAATCAAGCCGACAAAATCATTAAGATGTTGAATCAACGGTGTAGTAATTTTCTGTCATGACGCCAAATGTTCACTACACATCGAAATGGTAACAAATAAGTTTATTGTCGTTAAAATATTCAAATTTATTAGTTTGGGTTTCGAATCCAGATATTTCTCACCCGGTGTTATGTTTTTCGTTACTATACTGCTCCATATTTCTTAGCGAATTTCTACACTCAATTTTGTAAACAAAGCGTTATTCGGTCCCATTCGCGAAAAATTTAGCAAAATTGATGAAATTGTAAGGAAAATGTCAAATTACGGGAGAAATAAAATCTTCCACTCGTGGTACCTGGGAACACGATTTTCTGCAGGACTCGTTTCGGGTTTCTCATTCGCTCGGCAAAGCTTCGTGTAGGAGAATAACCCCCACTCGTCAGCAGAAAATCTAGTTCCCAGCTACCACTCGTTGTGGATTCTATATTTCCGACGAACGTCAGCGATGGTTACTCAGACGGATCGGGATTTCAGAAATAACCCAACATTTGAAAGAATACTCTGCCTGATAACCACTGGATTTATTGCGTTGAGGTATTCTTATTATGTAGTTGTTACCAAGATGCTGAGAAGACATTCGGGTTAAGGTAGATATGAGCTCTTTGTTTCTTGTAGGTTTTTCTTTAATATGAGATTTTCTTTGTTGTCTGTGATTTATCTAGGTTTTATATGTTTCAGAATGCGCTGGATGATTTTGCTAAATTGTGTTTATGTTGTAATTCCAATTTCATATGTGTTCCAGGGCCGGAACATGTTTTGAGGATTGGAAAATGTAACGACGTTTAGAAATAGGGATCAAATTAAAGAGTTGTTCATATGTTTAAATTATTGTTGATGTATTTAAAAGCTAAATTGGCTGCCCAAAATAGATAGGTTTTATTGCATCTTAATGGTTATTTCACATTGGTTGTAGATAGGGGATAGAAATTCATTTCTATAGTCTATACAAAAATACCCTGGAGATCAGATGAGAGCTCCACAAGATGTCTTAAGTTTTCGACCATGACATGGAAATTTATCACATGTTGTAAAAATAGGATAAAAGAGGGAAAATTTGAGAGGGAAGGTGGGCCGACCTGTGCGCTCGAAGAATGCCACTCTGTCAGTGATTAATAAGAATACTGAAGCATTCGTCGATAGAAAACAGTTAACCTTCTCGTTACTTCAATTCGGAGATAAACGTTCCACACATGGCGTCTTATCAAAACGTTTCTCACAAGTATCAGTGGCCAGGTTAAAAATCGGGAGGACCGTTTTTAATAGATTGCGGCAATCCCGTATCACGTCACAACCCGAAAAGTAACTTGAGTGGGAAAACCGGATACAAGTTCCTATTAAAGGGTCAGGTCCCCCGGAAAAATTGAAAATGTATTGGTATTTCAGTGTGGTTGTGTTGAATATGGCAATTTTTAGAAAATACGGCCCCCTGGACCCGTTCCTGAGGCCGATCTTCTTTCATGGAAATTCACACAATAATATTTCTCGTAATTAAGATTATCCATCCATACAAATCGATTGAAGATGCCCAGATCTTATACGATCGTGAAAATATGAAATCGAAATATACAAGTAGGGATATATCGGCATTTCGTTGCTATTAGAAATGGCGTAGAATGGACTAGGCGACGAAAACTGATAAATAAAAGTTTATTCTTACCTTGCTGCGTGTTTTCAAAGTCAACAATTAAATCGCGTGATACCAAACTAGCAGTTGAAGTAAAACTAAAATTGTGACGAAAAATACTCGCGCAGTAAACGTTTATCTGATTGATTTCGTTAATTCCAGCTGCGCAGCAGGTGACAACGTGGTTGGAGATTGTCCAATCCGCTGCGTGTACGTCGACACAGAATGATTCGACGGTCTCACCTCGATCCGGTATATATTTGAACTGCAGAACTTTTGAATTCGATATTGACAGTCAGAATCTTTATTAACAACCGACATACCAAAAAAAGTAATTGAATTTACATATTAATTCGTAGCACAATTCGTTTATTTCTATTGATAAATGAATCATATTTAAACACCCTAACCTTTGAATTCGATATGGACAGTCATTATATTTATCAACAACCGTCACACCAAGAATGGTAATTGAATTTACATAATAATTCATAGCACAAAAATATATTGAATCAATGAAATAAAGTTGTATTCGTAACCAACATAAAGAGAGAATAACAGAATCTTAGAAATTCTAATACGATTCTGCTAGGAAAAGGTTTTTAGTTGAATGCTCGGAAATGCTAGAAAATATGCACCCCATTTAATATCTAGTCCACGAATAAAGAGATGTCTGCCTGAATCACATGATAAAAGTGTGCTTCATCTCTGAAGGAATAAGTGTGGCAAGAGAAAGACATCAATTTTTGGCATTAAGATATAAAGATAAAACGAAAGAAACTCTGGAGATATTTAGAACTGAATGAACGACCTCTAATTGTTAGGTATTGCGAATTCCTTCTCCGTATAATGATACACGCAGTTTTTGACGTAAGTTCCAGTATCATATTCAGAGGCATTCATTGCCACGGCTGTAATCTGACGAATGGTTATGCACTCACTTTCTTCATTTCGGACTGCGATACATGACACAGAGTTGTAACACATGGGTCTGCAATCGGACTGATTATAACGTTTTGTGGAGGTGATCCTTGATGGTCCTCTTGTCTGATAAACAAACGAGCAATTACCTGAAAAATCAATTCGAGGATGAACAAATTCAAATCAAAGACATTACATCTTTAATCCACTCAACTCATTCAAAAAAATTCCCGTTGCACTTATTTACCGAATAACAGGCCACAAGATTATAAACGACCCGGTCGACTTAACCTAGCCACAGAGAGCATCTCAAAATACAGTTTGCCATATTGAAAGTAAGACATATAACGCGCTTTCCAGCGTTTCTCCTCTTTTATATTTCTTGAACTCATTCTCCATCCTGTTTTTCACTTTCAAATTGACCTCTCTCAGAATGACCTCGACGTTGCGGGTAATTAACTGCGAAGTACAAAAGTCTATTTGACGAACTAAAGTGTAAAATCTGATTAATTGAAGACAATACGTACCACGTTCTAAAATTCTGCTACGCACGATTTCTGAAATGATACGGACGAAAATTGAATACGGCTTTTTGATGACAAACATTGGTCACAGAGAGCCATTCATTACTCATATAGCTACACTCCCATCGCAGCGCTTTATTCGGCGCTACATCGTATCGACCAAACTAACCACATGGTTATAAGGCCGTGATTTCCCCGTACGGCATCCTCCAATGATCGAAAAAGCATCCGACCAATCAGCACATTCTTTACGAATGCGTTACGGTAAGCAATCATAGGCAGCGCCATTTTGAAAGAATTAATCTTGTGGCTATAGTAGCCATGCGCGCACGGTGCCACAATAAATTTGCGCTTACACGACGCCTATCGGTCGATCGATGTAAATCACGCGTAAGTTTGCAGTGGTTAGTATTTCGTAATATAGTGAAGATATGAAACCACTGCGAGCGGAGTATCATGTAGCAAGTAGAAACAAGTCTCTACTCAGATCGTCACATCGTTACTCCGACCCTAGATATATAGCCTATATTTCCGATGCTGCCTTGCATAATTCGGTGAATTTGTTTTCAGAGTTGGCCTATCAGCATATACATGTATAGCCCATCTCGGTGATTTTTTGTTTTCATTATTGCTAGCTGTTTTATTTTGAAATAAAGTAGAATATTGGTGCAGTAACTCATATCAACCGCGAAATCTTCTTTGGTAATCTTTTTTTTCTTATTGAGACTTTACAATATCATTTTTCAAATCACATCTTCTCGTATCAATATCGACCAGCTATCAACCAACGATATGGTCTTTGTATTGTCTAAAGCCCACCTTCGCTATTTTCTACGTCTCATCGGGTCATCGGCCCATCGCAAGCGAAAAATATCAAGCGAGTTTGATTTGAGGCGATGAAATCGGCTCCGGGTGTCACTGCACACCTTCACGATGAGCCGATTACCCGATGATACGTAGAAAATCGCGAAGGTGTGCGCCGGGCTTTAGACAATACAGAGACCATATCGTTGGTTGATAGCTGGTCAGTGACACAAGGTTCAGACGCCACCAAAGAGATTAACGAGATATGTCTAAGATAAAATATATACAGATATTTTCACAGCAAATAACCTTCTGCAGAATTAAATTGAATTTGTGATATACAATTAAAATAGATTATGAATCTTATGGTTGTTTGACCACCTGTGATCATTTTGTCTCTGCATGACAGTGGATTAGATGTGTTGACCAAAACATTTTCTGTAAGGTTTTGCTGAAGTAAAAAAATACCGTTTAACGTAGTCATAGTAACGATGAAGACTATTTCCAGTGACGAGGACTGACGGTCCTTGTTAGATGAGAGCACATCTTGATCTGTCTTTATACGCGGGATGTTTTGTGTTTTTACCTTCCTTAGACGTGTATCTCTTCAGCAAATAGTAATTAGCCGCGTCGATTTTCGGTACGGTTACATGGATTGGCAACGAATATTTGCTGTAACTGTTGTATTTTCGATCGTGAATCTGAAATCGTCCACGAAATATATTATATCGAAAACATACTATGACAACGACAATGACGATGCACTCAGTTTCAGATTGTTGCCTTACTCCCCCTCCATTCCTCGAACCCACGCCCAAAACACAAAAGACGACTGCCCAACACGTGTCAGATAACGCTATTATGACCATTCGTCATGAACAAATATATAATGCCATCGATTGTAAGAAACGTAGAGCGAGTTAAGCTTACCCGGACTTTGATTATATAGTGAGCTTCCGATTCTAGGTCAGCTATTTCGACACTAGTAACGTTGGTCATCAACACGTTCCAAATTCTACTACCGTTGTCTTTTTTCTTATAGTATATCTCATAGATGCAATTCAAGACTAGACAATTATTCAGTGCAAGTAACTGAAACTTGACACTGTGTTCCTCAAAGGTAATATTATCGGAAATAACAGATGGCGGTTCCAGGACAGCAATTATAATAAGTTCATCTGAATATGGAGTTTCACCAATTTTTTTCGATGCGTTATGATAGAAGCTAGAGTAAAGTTTCAGCGAGTAGATAATATTTGGCGTCATCTGGTCTGTTATATTGACGACTTGATCTAGTTGTTGCCTGTGATCTGGCAATGAATATGAAGTTGGAAGTTCGTCTAAAAATTAAAAGGAGAAATTTAAGACATATATTTAGAGTTAAACTCTATTGTTATTCTCCTGTTTATTAGAGTTTTCTGCTGCGTTCGCAGAAAACCCTATTGTTATTCTCTTGTTTATTATTAGAGTTTCTGCTTTTCAGCAGAAAACTCTATTGTTATTCGCCTGTTAATTATGGTTTTCTGCAGTTTCGCAGAAAACCCTATTGTTATCGGCTCGTTTATTATTTAGGGTTTTCTGCAGTTTCACAGAAAACCCTATGGGAATTGCCCCGTCTTTTATTAGAGTTTTCTGCTTTTCAGCAGAAAACTCTATTGTTATTCTCATGTTTATTATAATTCCGGACAGATTTCTAAAAAAAAAGATTAATTCTTAACAATTCTTAACCGATCTTCACGATATTTTCAGTCTCTGTTTAGCTTCCCAAATGTCACAAGTGACATGTTGGAATTTCCGATAAGCATCTCTGTTCGTCTGCTAGGACCAGTTAAATGTTGACCTACTTTCGTGACCTATTGACCTAGTTTTTTGTTTATAGTCCAATGATCAAACTTCATATATAGGATCCTTATGTGGTCAGTAAATGACCGGTATAGTGTTGACCTACTTTCGTTACCTATTGACCTACTTATTTGTTTATGGCCCAATCATGACCAAACTTTATATATAGGATCCTTATGTGGTCAGTAAATGACCAAAATAGTCTTGACCTACTTTCGTGACCTTTTGACCTACTTATTTATTTATGATCCAATCATGATCAAACTTCATATATAGGATCCTTACGTGGTCAGAAATTGACCAGTATCATGTTAAACTACTTTCATGACCTATTGACCTACTTATTCATTTATGGCCTAATCGTGATCAAACTTCATATATAGAATACTTATGTGGTCAGTAAATGACCAAAATAGTCTTGACCTACTTTCGTGACCTTTTGACCTACTTATTAATTTTTGGCCTAATCATGATCAAACTTCATATATAGGTTCCTTGAGTGGTTTAACATGTTGACCTACTTGTTGATCTAGATTTCAACTTGCAGAAAACTCGTTATCGCTGCATTGCCGCTATATTTCTTACTTATTATTATTATTCTGATAGATATCTAAAAAAAGATCAATTCAGCTTTCAAATCTTAACCGATTTTCACGAAATGTTCATGACATGTTATGCTCTTCAAAAGGCAGCAATGACATGTTGGAAAGTTCTATAACAGTCCGCTAGAGGGCGTAAAAAATTTAAAATTTTATACTTCCAAAATATGTCCCGCAAGAAAAATCTTTATTATTGAGAAACCACCTATAGTTTCATTGACAAAGTTGTAGCTAAAGACCTGTAGTATATTTTAGTCGAAGGTAATTTTTGTTTAGGATCTACCGTTTGGGCTCCAGGGGTCCCTGAAGTGTACTCTGGAACTCGCAAATCAGGTTTTGTGCCTATAGTTTCTAAACCGTATGAGATACAATGATGCTTTGAATTAACATTCAGTAGATCTCATCAATCTGCGTCTAATGTCATATGATACGACCGGGTTTGGACTTAAAGTACGACTGAAACGCCCCCTGCAATGTACCCCCTAGACACGTTATTGCTTATAGCACCTGAACTATAAGAGATAAAAAGATGCTTTGAAGTAACTTTTGTAGATCTTATCAATCTGCGTCTGAGAATATATGATACGACAGAGTTGGACTCAAAGTACGACCAGAACGCTCCCTACAATGTACCCCTTAAACACGTTATTGCTTATTGTACCTGAACTATAAGATATAGAACGATGCTTTGAATTAACTTTTTGTAGATTTCATCACTCTGCATCGAGTGATATACGATACGGGTTGAATTTATAATACGACCGAAATGTCCCCTACAATGTACCGCAAAACACGTTACTGCTTATAGCTCCTGAACTATAAGAGATAGAATGATGCTTTGAATTAACATTTTGTATACCTCAATGGACTGCATTCAGGCATATATGATGTAATATACTGATGTTACAAACTTACCTACATATTTGACCAAATATGGTAGTATTGACCTACTTCCTTATTTAAGGGCCGATTTTGATCAAACTTCATATATAGGTTCCTTGTGTGGTCAGTAGTTAGTCACTAACAATTCGACCTACCTTTTGGCCAAATTTGGCGGTATTGACCTACTATCTTATTTACGAACCAATTTTGAACAAACTTCATAAATAGGTTCCTTGTGTGGTCAGAAATTGACCAGTATCATGCTGACTACTTTCGTGACCTACTAAATTGTTTATAGCCCAATCATGATCTAACTTCATATATAGGATCCTTATGTGGCTAGTAAAAGACAGGTATAAGCCTCGTCTATACTAGCGCTGTGACCCGGGTTCGAACGCTGGTTATTTCGAACCGGGTTCTTCAGATAACCCGCGTCAGGACGCTGCATCGTCTATACACAACGCGGATGACTCGCTGTCGATTGACACCGACCGATACCGAGGAATTATCAGAGGTCGGCTTTATGCACGATCCTGTATATTTAAAATAAATACCATGGTAAAAACCATCGGCAAAGAGCGAGACAACTGCAATTATCAATCGTTTATTCTTTCATATAATCTTGTAACCACCAGATGTTATCAAGATTGAAGTTCAGTGTGAGACTTAATTAATCCGCTAAATCAGGCCATTTCGTCTGTAATATTCAGTTTAATTTTAACTGAATTCGATGTTCTCGTGACATTCGTTCAGAACGCTTTGTGTGTGGCATAAAACTGTGTTGCCCAACCTCTAACGATGCATTGATTCAGATCCAACAATTTTTAATCGTGAAATTAAAGCGCTACAGCGCCGATGAGTCACTAAAAACGCGGGTTCGCCGTCTACACGGCATTTAATTGCGGAACCTGGTTTGAACGCGGGTCTAAACCCCTCAATAATTGCAGAGTTCTAAAAACGCTGGCTTTTCGAATAACGCGGGTCTGAACCCTGCTTTTTATTTTAATGTAATCGGCGAACGCGGGTTATTATTTGTGTATAGACGAGGCTATAGTGTTGGCCTAATTTCGTGACCTATTGACCTACTTATTTATTTGTGGCTCTATCATGATCAAACTTTTTATATAGAATCATTTTGTGTTCAGTAAATGACCAGCATAGTGTTGACTAACTTTCGTGACCTATTGACCTACATATTCATTTATTGCCCAATCATGATCAAACTTCTTACATAGCTTCCCTGGGTGGTCAGTAAATGGCCAATAATTATGTTGACCTATTTCTTGACCTATGTTGTCCTATTTCTTGACCTATGTTGTCAACTCAGAAAACACGTCATCACTGCTTTGCAGCTATATTAATCCATCATCATTGGATTATCGGAAAGTGTATTGACCCATCCAGTCATGTTTTGTGGAACCATGAACCATGAACCAATGATGGGCCAGGATTGATTTTCTATTGACTCAAAGTGATACGTGAAGATGACTTACCTAATATTTCAAGATATACTGTGGTGTGGTTAATTATATATCCAGAGGCGCATATGGGGTTTTGCCAACCTAACTGAACATCGAACGTTTCAATATCAAATGGTGCTGAACAAGCATTTGTTATGACTTCATCACTCTCCTGACTCATCGGTGATAAACCAAAGTCA
>JAYMFW010230119.1:0-12896 GCA_036785005.1 Tubulanus punctatus
CAAATACAAAAACCTAGCAGCAATGAGTGATAGAAAATTCTCGGCATGAAAACATTACGCAAATTAAATCTCGGGTGATTTGAACAAGTGGTGAATATTTCACGTTAAAAACCAATATTACCACTGTTCAGAAACACTCAAACAGCCGATAGAAAAACACTCAGTAGAAGCGCTGGGACATTTAGGCAACTGGTAAAACTGACAACTAATTGGCTATAGAAAGTTTAGGGAAGTTCGTCGCAATATTCAGAGTCTAGTTTCTGAATCGGCAATTAGCGTTTGATCGCTCTTTACACCTCCCTCAGTTATAATCATATCCGCGATAGTTGAAAATTATTTCCTGTCGAGACATCACGATCGTGACAAAATGACTGACTGAAGATCTTTTTATGAATTTTTCCTTTCATGGATTTTTCCGCGCTCGACGGTATACGAAGTGAAGTTAGCACTTTATCCCCGGGGCTGTACTGACGTATAGTCGAGAAGTTGAATTTTTCAACTCTTATGTTCACGTTTCACGTGATCCACTTATATCGAATGTCGCTGACGATCTTATCGCGAAATAAACATCGGAACGTTTTAAAAGTTTAATGCTTGATTAATTCTACCAGATTCTGTGCGGGGGACGGGGAGTCTGGCACTAGTTTTCATAACTTGAGGACACTGAGAACGTGCATGTGGTTACTCACGTATATTATCAATCAAATATGCATAGATATAATTTACAAAAGTGTCATTAGATATCTAAAGGCACGTATTCCTTGGGACATTTACAATATCAGCTAAAATCTGTTTCCCTAAACATGTTTTTATTTCACACCAACTTGCGGCCATCAAAACTATTTTGGGTAGGTTTACTTTGTCTTTAAATGACCTTAGTAATAAAACTTTCGGTTTGACCGGTAAACCTTTGCTAAGGATATGTAACTTTCATGGATTTCTTTCATAAAAATAAAAATATCTGGTCACTTGACATCGGATGATGAGTTAAGATTCTCTGTATATACCACGGATACTATTTAAACGATACCCAGATCTCACTTGTCACTATACACAGGATGAATCTATCCATGTCATTTCCACATTCGTATAAACTGTATCCGTTAGAGACAATATGTAATTTCCTGTGTTTTACCGTTTTTAAGATTGTTTTGCTGACACCGGGTCTACCCTCACTAATACCAGGCAATCATCACCTAAATAACTATTTGATTATTGAGTCATCCGATTGTCAATGTATAAGACATTTTGGAGTTTTCTCAGGTTTTCTGGCTCTGGATTAGTTTTCCCGTAGTCTGTAGGATAAAGTATACATCAAAGTTAGATACCATGACACTTTGATAAGTCTGTGGAACTCAACCGATGATGTGAACTTTGTGACAGCTTTGTAGGTTATCTATTATTCATAATAGTGTATAAGACTTGGTGTCAAAGAATGTTAGACAGAAAAACTGTCAAACGGGGGTGCTCTTCGTTGAAAATCAAGGGAATGCATAATTTTTATGTTTTCCCAATGGCCTTTCATGGATGCATCTTGAAAAACTGGAAAAAGCTCACACAAACTAATTTACATAAAGGTTATCAAGGGCAGATCTAGGATTTCTGAAAGGGAAGAGGGGGCGCCAAAATGCCAATTTTGCATTGGTCTCAATTGAGCGAGCACCGAAGGCATGAAGGCGGTTGGGGGTCCTCCCCAAAGAAATTATGAAAAATCATAGCAATTTCCGAGCATCTGGTACAATTTTAGGCGAAAAAATAATTTTCTTGATAAAAATAAGGGGGGGGGGGCTAAATCCGCCACGGTTACAATAAGCAAAATGAAACCTCTACAAATAACAGATAACAGATGCATCAGCTATGAATTCTTAATATTTTCTTTGTCTTTATGATTTCATCTTTTAGTTTTCGATTATGACTGTTTTTATGAATGGCAAGTGTGTTGAGAATGATCTACAGAGTGCTCTTTCATCTCTGGTATTCTTGTTTCAACCTGGAGCGTTATCAATCATTATTAATTTTCTGATTATTTTGAAGTGAATTTTCGTTCGATTCAACATGAAACTAAGACAACACAATCTCGTTTTTCCTAAATTTGACGAAACCGCTCTCTCGTTCCCTAAAATCAGATATCACTTTCCGATTTCATCGCCTTTTCACTTGTGATTTGGTTCATTCTGCACTTGTATTTCAGGAGATTCCGTTATCTGATATGGAATACCAACAATCGATGTTCTTATTTCGATAAAAATAAAGACATCATTAGTAAAAGCTGATAATATCTGGCCACGTTTTCCGTCACTATTTAAACAAGCTTTCAGCGACATGTTCCATTAGAATGATATTCTATCAATAATCTTCGGAATTCCGTCTCGTCTATATGTTTGCCAATACCCAATCGCAAATTGATAAGATCAAATGAATTGAAAAAAAATCGAGTCGTGTTTTACCGATAAGATTTCGACGTTTGTTTCTTTGAACTGCGAATGAATACACGACTGATGCGTAAAAGGCACTCGAGAATGGATAGAAGCAATATCGTGAATTAAGAGAAATCTATTTCATTGATGTTTGATGATAAAAGCGGAGAAAATTCTGAAATGTATCTCACATTAAAGACTCCCCGGTTTGCATTGACTTCTGAAAATCTTTTAGTCAGTTGAAGTGTAAATCAAATACACACTACCGGTTTAAAATTACAAATAACGTGACGATCTTATCCCTGCTGGGTGAACGACTCAAATCGACATAGAATAACGTATTATGATTAATAAAGATATCCCTTGTCGTTGTCTTGTCGTATAGTAACGCGAAATGAATAATCAATTCAAGTAGAAATTGCCTGGTTTATATTGAAGGAGCAATAGAAATAACAGAATGAAGGAAACATCAATTTTTTAAAAAATGTATATGAATTCACTACTGAAAAGTACTTGGACCACTTCATACGAAAACTGACACCCAATTTCCCTACTACAGCTGTTAAAAGCAGTTTTAGGCTAAAAAAACACGTAATATCCTGTTGCGATATGGGTTGAATGTCACACGTTATATTTGCCATCGTCTAGGACCGTCTTAAGAGGTTCATGAATAAATGGTTCTCTCTATTCGCCCACTGAAATATCAAATCCAATAACACTCACTTAGATGGCTGATGATGATTCAAGCCTGATTTAACATTTCGTTTTTGCAACAGCGATTATCGACGAAATTGTAACGGCAAAAACCAATCGCAGTGCAATCTTCATTTCGCTTAAAACATATTAAAGCTCAGTTGGAGGTAATCAAATTCGTACCCACTTTTATTAGATATTCTCATAAGATTTTCCACAGAAGCTGGTCGCTGTTCCAGGAAGGAAATTGGTGGTAATTCCGATAGAATTCAATGATGGCCCCAGTAATTAAATGTAACCGAAATAAATATTCATTTCAATAAAACTCAGAGGGAACTCAATAAATGATGACTGAAAACATTTTCAACAAAACAAGAATTCAATAGACACGTTAAATCCAGAGAATTAAATCCCTAAGATCAGAAAATCAGAGATAATCGGCACAGAGACAATGTTGATCAGTGCCAACAATTGACTCCGCATAGTGGAAGTTCGGACTTGTTTTTTCATTTCTATTCGTTGTAGATGTTATCCCAACTAATGCACTCATTCTCAGACCACGGGTTAGTGACGGCCCTATCGCTCTACGTACGACACTAAGGCTCGCAGATTTTGAAAGGTTAAATCATAAAGTCATGAAAAATGTTGAGTTATTCAAAACAAGTGCCGATCGATGACAAATACGTTTTACACATCGTCATCAATTTCTTAATGTAAGTCAAATTCCACTGAAACTGCGGTTAGATTTCAATAGATCATTCTTCCAGATCAGTTTCTAGAAAAGAAAGTAGATGAAAAGTCTAGACGAACTTTAACAGGTGATTAATAATCAATTCAAATATAAGTATATTATTAACTGATGTCAATTCATATTCAAAACACGTAGAATCGTCGATGGAGAATTTTAATTTCTAAGATCAGAAGATTGTAGATGATCAATTCATCAAAACCGACGTCTTATTAGTGTTTGGATACTGGAACTGCACGAAGTTGATCTATTTCCCGAGATTGTTAATCAAGCTCACATCATTCGTACACAGAAAGTAAAAATAGATTGCTTCATAAAGCGAAGTTATTATCTTTATTTACCTGAAGATCTTAAAGGAACTTGGGTCTCGGTGCAAAAATGAGTTCAAAGATTCTCCAAAAATTAAAGATGATTTACAAAAAAATGGTCTTCATACGCAAATGATGCTAGAGGCTTTCGAGAAAAGGGGCACATAAAACAAAATTATTTGAATGGAATAAATGATATTTGAAAAGTAGAAATGATCACTTGGTCGTTAAAGATATCTAAATTTTTTTCTAGACTTCATAACCATCTGCGATGTTGGCCAATAATTGGAATGTGTCATGCACAGAATGTAAAGTGGTCTTTGTGCAAATTGACACTTCCCAAAACACTGCTGGTAATTTCCTTAGGTCGCCTAGACACAAACAATTCATCGAAATTGTCGCCCAAGTGCCATCATATTTACTTGGACTCCTTGATCCAGTCTAGCTAACTGCTAACAAAAACTGCCTCTCTCATCTTGTCTTGGCTTTGGGAATCGTCCATCAGGCGAATTAGATCCACGCTTTATCCCCAGTAAACCGATTAACTCGGTGTTAATCCAGTGGTCAACTTACACAATCTCCTGAGTAATACAAGTGGCTAATGCCGAGTGTTTCATCCGATTTGATTAATTAGTCAAGTTTCACACAAGTAATGAAGAAAGCTTCAGAATTAATGTCTATCCATCTGACCATGCGGAGAGCTATACAACGATTTCGCTTATCAGCCAATTAAACGACCTTGGATTAATGAACTAACAGGTCACTAATTGGAAATAAAGATTGGAAACTTCTGTCGACAAAATGCCATTCAATCAACATCGTGATTCTTCGATAAAAGTTTCCAAGAACAACTGGGTAAAAAGTCGCATCGTGATGTTGGCTGTTATAGCAACCAGTGGCAATTCCATTGATCAGACGAAAAAAGAACGATCCATCGATTCACGAGAGAATTACGGCAAGTAAATTCCATGGAAGAACTTTTAGATGTGTAACAGAATCAAAGGCTTGTTTCTGAATAACTTACGAGGCAATGTTTCCATTTGTGTGTCAGTGATGGGATAATTCGATCAGAAACCACAGCCGACGTATGACATGAGAACTTGACTCGACTGTTATCAAAACTAATGTTAACGGAAATCCATCGTGTCCATGCAGCTTCCTTTTAATGTATTCGATCATGTCCAATGATAATCGGAACTTTTATAGCCCCGTTAAAAAAAGAAGTCCATTACCTTCGCAGCCAACGAAAATGTATTGACAGTAAATAGATTGTCTCTAATTGCATCAGATATTCTTGTCGTTCAATTGTCCAAAGATCTTTGGATCCTGCTGGATTTTTGAGTTACGCAAAATGCACTGATCAGAATATCAAATAGTTTTATTGACGACAGAACAAAAAAGCTGATTTTTTAGCCACAGCAAAATAAACCGATGCGGGTCTTTATGAATTGTTTTGTAAAAGCTTTAATCGTATTTCACAGTTGATGGTCTTATCGGAGAATTCAGGATGAAAACTTTCTGACTTTCGGAGAATGGAACTTTTAATCTGGTCATTAATAAAGATCATTTCTCAGGTAAAAATAAGAAAGTACTGTCGGATTTCTCAGAAAACCATTAACAGATTTGGAAACAAATTTTAGATTATTTTTCTACTAAGATACTTTGCATGGATAAATCGAGATTTGAATCATCGCCTTGTTTTGAAACGGGCGAATGTACTTTCAATTGACTGAAATGTGAAGTTGAAAATTGAAAAAAATCTACAAGATGCGCACTTAATTCACCAATATCTTAATGGAATAAAGGATTTTTACAAATCGAATTATGTAATCCTATGACAGTGATTCTACAGAATAACTCCACCTGAATTTCATACATTGAATACAGTCGTTTGATATCTAATTTTCTAGTTTTTGTTTGCGCGAAAAAACAATTCTTGTAGGAAAATGTCGAAAATGACCTAGAAAGAAGAAAATCGTTAAAATTTGGTTCATTGGCGTCGGTATTCAAGATTTAAAGATCGATAGCATGTCTGGAAGAGTTCAGTATCACGAAGGACGTTAGACAGTGCAGAACTTTTTACTTGTATTGATTCGTAGAAAATATGGCGGCGCAGCAAAGATCCCGGTCGAGGTCGCCGCAGAGGAAAATGTCACCAAAACGCGGCCGCGTTTTATCACCTAGATCAATTCGTCCTACATACCTACAGATGATAACCGAAGCGATAAAGATGATGCAAGAAAAGAAGGGATCGTCAACAATTGCCATTAGAAATTATATACAGCAGAAATACCCCGAGATACCGCAAGAACGGCTGTCTTTACTACTGAAACAAGCTTACGCTCGCGGGCTGCAGACTGGTGTTTTAGCACGTCCACCCAGGTCGAAATCGAAAGGCGCTACGGGACGATTTATGTTGAAAGGAACTTCATCGGTAGCTTCAAAAACTCAGACAAAATCGTCGACAACACCGACCAAGAAGAAAAAGAAAGGAATGACGGTTCAAGCGAAAATAGCCGCGAAACGGGCAGCAAAGAAAGCGACGCAGAAGAATTTATCCCCTAGAACCAGAAAGATGAGACAGAAACAGCGTGTGACCTCAAAGAAACCAAAGACACAAGGAAAGAAGAAAACTTCATCAAAACGAAAATAAGACAGATCTGACAGTCAGGCAAAACGGCCCTTATAAGGGCCACCCTAAACATCCAAGAAATGGACAAGTTTAATTTCCAGTCTTCGTTTTTTGCTAATTGCTACACCCAAATTTATTCGATTCAAACAAATGAAATTACAATCATATAGACTATCGAGTGCATTGGTTGGAGGTCATTAAATCTAATATTCGCTGATATCACGTAGAGCTTAGACTCAAGAATATCAAATAAACCAGTGGATCCCCCGGGAAGCTCATCTATAATCAATTTAGATATAATCCACCGTAGATGTGGTCTTAAAAAGGTGTGCAGCTTGGTACAGTTTGGCTTTATGGTAGGATTTCTTGCATTTTATTGAAAGCTTCTAATGGGAAAACTCAGACTTTGGTAAGATAAATAGCAGCAATTTTATCGTGTGTAATATGTCGTAATGTCGAGTTTGATGTAAAAGCAATGCGCCATAAAAACCTACAAATATAGTCGTATACGGAGTAACTTTGATGTTTTCATCATTAAACGACAATAATCTGTCACAAAAATAACAGCGGAAAATCTTGACATGCATATATTGCGATGCCGGTGTGTTTTTTTATGCTATTTGAATGAATTTGCCGCTTGTATCCGCCCTATGGCGTCAAGTCCAGACAGTTCTGCTAATAATTAGGCGATTTTGCGGCCTTTTGATACTACTTCAAAGAAATAAATTCTGTTCTGATACCCGAGAGCGGATCTCAGAAAGTAGTTGTTATCGATGTACGTGGTTGTTTTCTTTCCTCTCCAATAATTTCACAAAGGCCTGTGATTGATAATTTTCTGTAGACAATTTTCGGTACTCCTAACGGGTGAAAACAAACTTCGACAAAAAGTTTTAGATTATTAGAAGCCGAAAGCAGTTTTGAGGTCAGTAGTCGTGAAGCTACAACGATCTTTGAAGTGGCTGGCAAGGATTCTAAACCCTGGGAACCACATAGAAATATCCTTAGGTATCCAGAGGTGAATTATGATAGACTTTCCAGTGTAAAAGGGCACATTTCTGCGAAGAGGGTTGAGTGGCTGGGAGCCCTCTCAAAGAATTAAATTGAGATTCTATCCACCTTTCTTTGTATCTTCAAGGTATAAAAATCAGGCATCCCATTATTTCTTACCTCCAGCCGTTTTTAAGACAAGTTACAAATGGACAAAACATATATAATATAGTACACTGTGCATGTAAATAATATAAAAAGAGCACTCTTTTCTGGTAAATATAGAGGAAAGGGCTCATCAGCCAGAGTCACTTCCAGGGAAACATCTTTAAAATGGCACCTTTCAAAGTTTGAGTGTCATCAGGTGAAATACATGTACATGTAGTTACTTTGTTGGAAGAGCACTTGCAAATTCTCACCGAAATGCAGTCTCGTTAAGACCTTCGAACAATCAAAATGTATGACATGTAAAATTTCTTAGCATCTGAGAAGCACCTTTTTCTCCTGCCTGTCTGGGCATCTGTCCTTGAAGATGTTTTTTCAGTCGGATTTATATCGAGGCTAACGTGTTTTTTTACCTAATCAGTGAATGTTATTGTGATAATTGGATAACTCGTTGTCGCGTGTCTCCTGTCCTCACACACATGGATCTCTAGATTTTGTTAATTTTAGCTGCAATATCATCATTCTTTCACCGGCTATATCGTCGTTAGATTAACAGCCGATCTGCAGCTAACAGTATCTATAACAGATGTAGATTATTACAGGAAATATCTGCGCTCCCTGTCGTCAGACCATTGTGACTGTCAGCATTTGCGCCCATAATGACGGAACATTTCCGTTTTCTGACAATTTTATTAGTTTTTATGTGTCACCGACTGTGTCTACCGTAGGTCTCTATTCTTTAGAAAATTTATTGCTGCTTTTTTCGAGACCTTCCGTCTAACATGTATACGTCCGGTCAAATTATGGCTTTCGAACATTTCTCTCCGTATACAGAAACATTGGGTGCGGTGTTTTGATTTCCGCGTGTTTTAGCAATCATCTGACAGCAACGACACGTTCTTATAAGTCACTTTTTGATGTTAGTTTTGAAGCATCTCCGTTCTTGAGTCAGGCGGAAATGTGTTCTGGTGAGTAATTGACTTATTCACCCGTCAAATACAGCGATCCTTTAAAAACTGTCAAGTAGACTATACATGGAATATTTTAATGTGAAAGTTTTTCCGCATTACATATTCGTTCTACTAAAGTGGTATGTTATTATATTACATTATGTAAAGGGCACGTTTGTGTATATTACGCAATGGAAATTGTGTATGTAAAAAAAAGGTTATGGCCACAGAAAACTCCCTTGGAACGATGATGTATATTGAAACGTTTTTCTTTTCATCAGTCATGGATCACTTTCAAGTTATTCCAAAAAATAAAGTTGGCAAAATTCATTCATTTCAAAGGTAGTTTCTCTTTCGTGACATTTCAGACCATAGAAACTGATTCTGCAATTCTGTCCTACATGTTGAGTTAATCTACAAGACGATGGCTATACGAAGAGGTTTATATCGTAAAGTACCAGTTACTTGGTTCTTAACTTGGTTTAGAGCAATCACCGTTAACAACCTCGGCTTCTTGACCAACATAATCCATGCGATATAAAGCATTAACTGTCACTCGGTAATAAACCGAGCACTCGGGAATGTATAAATACATTTTCAAGACATTTAGTGATGGAAAATAGTTATCTAGAGATGGCTGTTTAATTAAGTAGCTCGCAGTTAACATATACACAACACTCGCTAAGCTGATCTTAAATGGCGCTATAAATCCGTGACAGAATAAAAACCATCTCCCACACCATACACACACCGGCGGTAATTTCTCACTAAAGCTGTTTTCTTTTGTCTGTTATCTTCGTATGAATAATTTCTCAATTTCGCGTAATCCTCTAGATCTAAGCATACTAGCAAATGACCCTAAACGTTATACACACCGGTTATTTTCTCTAAGAGAAGTTGGTAGAAAGTTCAGTGCTTCTCTAGAGTCAACAGGTTACATCTTTAACCATTAACTCAGAAGTCAACCATGGTCAAATAGGTCAATCAAGGGCAAAACTAGATCGATTTTATATAAAAACGACCATTGAAGATTTGCTACATGCCGTAATAAAGACGGCTCTTACATTTAGACACCCCCAACTCCAGAGTGCCTAGTAGAGTAATCATCTTTGGGAACCATAGAGGCAAAACATAACCATCGACATTAGTTGAGTAGACAGAAACCTAGTAAATCATCAAATACAATCAGACATCATTTCATTCTGAAGGACACTAACTCCACGCAGCCAAGGTCACATTATGAAGGAAATAAAATAAGATATACGCAGTTGGAGCATCCTTCATGTTTTCATATTTTCTCGTATTTCTAACTCTTGACTTCATTTGTTATGTTTTTACCACCGCGAGCACCCTACAGTGAATTGATGTAGACAGATGTAGTCAGATATCGGTGAAAAGTTATCTAAATATTTTTCATCATCTACCATCAAACCAAATTAGTAAATCATCAAATACAATCAGACATCATTTGATTCTGAAGGACACTAAACTCCACGCAGTCAAGGTCAGATTATGATATTGTACATTACAATATTTGACTGGGAAACTATGGGGCTTTGTTATCTGAATTTATTTTGAAAATACTGATTGGAAGTGCCCTTTTTGTTGGAGGTCCCACTTTTTGGACAAATAATTCCCCCTTCAGAAATCCTGGCTACGGGCCTGAGATATCGGTGAAAAGTTATCTGAATATTTTTTCATCATACCATTAAATCAAATTACGTTCATTTTTCATTCTCTAGAAAGTATTGCTTTATGAGAGTTGATTTTCGACCACCTATTTGACCCCGTTCTGTTTATATTGTGGGTTTTATTTGAATTCAAAGAAAATTAAACAAAAAAGAACATTCGCGTATAAGCCCTGCAAATTGATGAATCTAAAATTAGGGGGAGAATAGTTGACTGTGTCTTTGACGGGTACCTGAGACTAAATTACACAAGGATGAAAGATGATATACATGAGTGCAAGTAGTAAGGTCACATTATAACAAATTAATTGGAATCATTCCTTATATAAACGGTACATGGTCACGTTACTGTAATTATTGTGCTAATATTGAGTGTGGCTTCTCTGGTACGACATTCCTAGTAATGAAGGTGAACCATACTGAATGATCTTAAATAAATAGTTGTACAAGAATTTGATAACTTGTTGTGATTATAACTTGCACAAAATGGTCTAATATAAGATACTCTTCAAATTGTCAGAAAACTGGTTAAATTCAGTGGCCTCCATGGGAATACGAAAAAATCGGCAGAAGAAATGAAAGTCACTAAAGTGCCCTCTGGCATTGAAATTGGACCCAACCGATGACGTCAATCATGCAGTCTTATGAACAATAAATAAGTCATTGGAATAGCAGTTGATTTTTTCTCCCACGAAATAGTCAGAAAATTGGTCTGTAAGTTATCACTATAGATGATATTTCTCATGAAGGATGGAGAAGAGACTGTCGTCTATTGGAATTTAGCGATCGAGTAGTTGTATTTTGTCAATATAAGATATATATAAGGCAAAATGTTCCCCGACAGAATGTAGTCAGTCACTGATTCCCTAACAACGTTATCGACAATAGTTTTACCAATCGAAGGCCGTTTGGGAGATACTGTTAATAGACCGACAGAAATTGCCATGGAAAATACTCGAGGAGTTATCCGATGAGATTTCCAACACCCTTGACCCCCTTGCCAAATCGTCTCCCGCGATAGCCCCAATCTCAGTTCTTCGGTCATAAGATGAACGTCATTTGGGACAGCAATTTATCATAACTATTCATCCGTTCAATAATGCATCGTCGTGATTTTGAGTGGTAATCATAGCATCACCATCAAACAAACTTCTGATCAACTTTTGAACAGCCATTCCTAATAAAAAAAACATTAGTTTATTGCAAAAACACATATTTATCATAAAACAAGCGTGATTTACTGTGAGGGGAAATATGCTTCTTAAATCACTTTTGTATTCAAAAGCAATTTCATAATCAACATCAGCGAACACTATTTCATGCAACCGCGAGCGGGTGACTGTAGCGCTGTAGTATTTAGTATTGTATAGAGTGTCTTCGAGAGTTTTTCGGCGGGAAGTTTGATGAAAGTTTTCGCCTTGACCTATTTTCAGTCATATTTTTGAAGACAAACTGAACGTTTAATACGATGGCTCAAAAAATATATATACCCTACAATATGGTAAAAAAACAGAAGGTAAAAAGTTTGATAATTAAATTGGGATTTTTATAATACAGTAACATTTTACAAGGATTCATGGTTATTTCTACTACCAAGATGGCTCAATGTACGTAGGGTTTGTTTTGAATATCGAAGGGTTTCTTAAGATTAGTAGAAATGATGGATCTTCTTAACGGTAGAATTCATGGCGTGTTGGTGGATCATCCTGTGCAACTAAACTCTTAATTGAAGCGAATCTGTAGTCTGAAATATAACACACACTAGTTGATAGACCGACAGATCTAGTTTGCATATTTAACGAGACATTACGAAGAAAAAGACAGTTAATGCATCTAATCATGTGATCCGGGTTGTTTCGGTTGGTCGTTCACTGTTTCCTTTATGGTCGACTCTCACATTGGCGACAATAAAATCTCCATCGTCTTCTCGAAAGGCAATCAAATGATTATCTATCCGCACACCATATCAGTGTGAGAAGAGTACTCAAATCCGAGCTTCGTGGGTCAATGCTGAATTCACATTGGCGGGACCGTATCGGTTTATAGATCGAGAAAACGAATATATTCAGGTGCTTACTGATTAAATCGATTTACAGTAATTAAGTACGTAATAGCATCGAAAAGAAAGAGAGGCAGTTCAAGTAGACAAGTTGCTACTGTCTCTTTACAGGTCATTGATCTTTAATGTACTTCAACTAACTGTTATTTGCATTTTTATTAGTAACTCGTTACATGACAATATCAGGGTAATGATGTTATCGCACAGAACACTTTCTCATGAAATAATTGAGTTTTTGCATCTCCCAAT
>JAYMFW010230230.1:0-12896 GCA_036785005.1 Tubulanus punctatus
AAACAAAATGATCTCAAAAACTTGTAAACTATGTATGATAATACGCTTACTTGCTGCTGTATCACTATCATTGCTCGAAGTAGGTTTCATCCTCTCTTTTGAATCATTACCATTTTTTAGATCTGTTTTCGAAATATCAAGAAAGGGCTAGGTACACGTGGATGTGTTTAGCGTCCGATTAACGAATCCGTTTATCCATAAACAATAGAAGAGAAATATAATATATTCTATCGTCTATGGTTTAATCGAATCCGAAAGTCGGACTATGTGTACCTAGCCTTAGACCAAATCATTCGAGTATAATCCTGTTTATGAACGTTTTGAAATTATATCGTCATAAGATTACCTGTGATGAAAGAAGATTGAAAGTATGTTGTTTTCAAATCTGGGTCGCCAGTCACTGCGTATGGATCTTCGTAAGCTGAGATTTGAGAAAAATTGTTGGATATTAACGAAATATTAATGATCAATAGAAACAAACATTTATACGAACCATCTGCTAGTTCATCAGTCCAAACATTCTGAACATAAACATTCATGGACGGAGACACTGAAAAAAAATGTCCACGGATTAATCTGTCGACTATAATCCAAGATAAATGAAGCATGTATTCATAAATATTGCTAACTAGGTCTATCGTATTTTGGCTGGACTCTAAGTTGCCTCTTACAAAAAAGTTTTTATTTTCTTGTCATTTTCTTAATTTTACAGAAAATGTTGCGGAAAATGTAAGTGAAATATAATTTCTCAATTTTTCAGTTACTTTGGGTCTCCAACACAAATTTCCAATTTCTTGTTAAAACTAAGCTAAGACTAACATTGAATTGTTACATACATCCTTACCACTTATTCGACGACTATTCAAACTTATATCATCAGGGTCACTTATTTCTCCAGGATCTCCTGGGCTAGAAATCATAATCAATAACACAGGAAAATTAACGATTTTCGACTGTACTAAATTTCTAGAAACTGTTAATAGATTTGCAATAATTTTGACTTACGTTTTCTTATCACAGTTCACCATACCTGAAATATACACTATGTCGTTAGAGATTTTCAGTAGTGAGATATGGAGACATTAACAAAATTAATTCGGTTGAACAGCAAAAAAATATAAGAAGTTATCGAGGGGATAAAAGGTACTGTCCCTGATTCCCAGCCTTAAAAACAGTTTTCCCAGATTCCCAGATATAACGAGCAAAGAAATACCCCAATCATGGATCACGACGGCGAATGCGCCCTGTTTACTGGCCTTATTTGACTGTCCCGGATTCTCGCGCTAAAAACGGCAATCCCGTGTCACGCTTCAACCCTTTACCGACCCCACCCCCGTTGATAATACATGTACGATCCTATTATTTCAAGCTATAAGAATAACCAAGATTCGTTTGTTATATAGTAACAACAGCATTCAACATTTTCGAAGTGATGAAACCACAAAATTAAGATCATTTTATCTGTCATCCTGTCATATAACAACTACCTGCTTTAACACATACCTCGTCGTTGAATGGATATTGTAACTCCTATGATGATAATTAGTAACAAAATTCCTGCGACGATCCCAGCTATCAACGACATGTTGTCTACAAAAGAAACAGAAAAAACTTAAAATGACAAAATAGAAAAACAAATGTAGCTGCAGAGCAGCGATAACGAGTTTCTGCCGCCATGCATGTAAAGATAACGGGTCAAATTTATAATCCGGGTAGGCATACTGGTAACCATGTGGTCATATAAAAGTAATGAACATTGAAATACTAAATAACGTGCCCCTACCCAGTTTTAATACCAGGCCCACAATACAATCGTCCAATGACTTACCTATGTCCTACGGAGGTCTTGGTGTGATAGTAGAGAAAAACTTTATTTTTTTTAAATACCGGTACCCAAGACTGAATCTATTCACTAGTGCCTTTAATCCCTGTATTAATCACCAGGTAAAATGCCAATCTTTAATAACGGGGTTCTCTCACCGTGTCCATGTCCATGTACTGGTACCAGTTACACGATCAAAATCCTCCGGTGATATCAGATAGGTCATAAGAAAATTAGCTCTATCAGTTAATAATTAATTGTTAAAGATTAGTAGTAACTTATGTTTAAAAAATCGATGAAAAATAAATGGATATTTATCCCATAAATAGTGTAAAATTAATTCATTAATATGGTAAATATGGATGTAATAGAAATTAAAAAAATCAAATATCAAAATACCCGCCAAAATACAAGCGTGAGCGGAGGTAATCCCTATATTGTGTCAGAAATATACGAGGTTTTTGGACATTTTAGACCCCTCTGTGGCCCTACGGCTGCGATTATCAAAAATCCGTTCCATTCAATCTATGCGTATCGATATGATTTAGGTATATGGGAAGTTTCAAGTAAATCCGTTTAGAAATGTAGGAGGAGTAGGACTTTTGGAGGTTTTCTGTTTGAAAATATGCCAAAACGACGTTTTTGGACATTTCAGACCCCTCTGTAGCCCAAACGGCTGCGAGTATCAAACATTTCTTAGCTGTGTCGATGAGTATTGGTATGGTTTAGGTATATGTGAAGTTTCAAGTAAATCCGTTAAGAAATAAAGGAGGACTATGACTTTTGGAGGTTTTCTGTTTGAAAGCCCGTGGAATAATAAACAACCCAATAATAATAGAGTTTCTACCAAAACGCAGAAACTCTGATTATAAGTGGAGTGCTATCATTTTACCGGTCGACAAACTGTCCGGCTGACGCGGATTTTGATGTATTTTGATGAACGTTCCTATGAGAGAATACCAGGTGGATTGTTATTCACTGAAATAAAAGATCCATGCCCGTGAAATGAAGAAAAACCCAAACTGCATGACACTGATACGGATAGCATGAATAGGTGTAGTATATTGTTTCGGGAAACCAACCAATGCACCAGGAATATAGAGCACATGGTAAAGTTTATTAAACAGAATGATGACAGTGATGTATTAGATGTTGCAGTAGTTAAACTAAACGATGTACTTGTTACTGACTGTGTTTTATAATTTGATGATGTAATTGATTCGGTTGTAGAAGTGTAACCAACTGAATAATTGTCCGACGAAGAAGTCACTGAAGATGATATTGAAAATATTACCGTATTGTAAAGCGTGGAACATGACGAAGGACATATGGAAGATAAGGACCATAGAAAGAAGGCTTAAAAATCCAATACGGTCGTTTATCATACGTATCAATTTTATCATCCATATACCTTTGTCACAGATAAAATTTAAATGTTTCCAAGTGCTTTAGATAATAGTAAGCTTGAAAAAATTTTATTAGGATTCTTTTCTCTCACCTGATGACAGCGATCTATCAGAAGCAGCAGTAGTTAAAGTAGGCGTTGAGACAGACGGTGTACTTGCTACCGACGGCGTTTTATAATTTGATGTTGTTGTAGAAGTCTTCCTAACTAAAGAATTGTCCGGTAAAGAAGTCACTGGAAATGAGATTGAAGTTAATGTCAAATTGAAAAACGTGGAATATGATAGAGGACACGTAGAAGTTAAGGACCATAGAAAAAAAGAAAGATATGTTTCACCTCCTAGATGCGGTTGATTACCATACATGAAGAATCTATCAACCGTATATCTTGGTCACAGATAGAATATGTAAGTTTGCCAAGTGCTTTAGATAATCATAAGCTTGGAAAACTTTTGTGAATAATTTTTTCTCTCACCTGATGACAGTGATCTATTAGAAGCAGCAGTTGTCAAAGAGTTCGTTGAGTTAGACGTCGCACTTGTTACCGACTGGGTTGTATAATTTGATGATGTTGTAGAAGTGCTGCTAACTGAAGAATTGTCCGGTGAAGAGGTCACTGAATATGAGATTGAAAATATTGTCAAAATTTAATAGCATGGAATATGACGGAGGACATGTGTGAGGCTAGGGCAATAGAAACAAGGAAATATATGTTTCACCTCCTAAATAAACAACCTATGCAGTTAATTACCATACTTGAAGAATCTATCAACCATATACTTTGGTCGCACATAGAGTTTGAATGTTTTCTTAAATCAATAGGTAATTTATATAATGATAAGCCTAATGAAAATGTTCTATCAACAAAATAACTTTTCCTCTCATCTGATAGTGACCACGATGGATTAGAAGCAGTGTCGAGACAAACGATGTACTTGTTACCGACTGCGTTTTGTATATTGAAGATGTAAGTAAATTAGTTGTAGTAATGTTACTTACCTGAACTTGGACTGGTTGTTGAAGTTACACTGGGGCACTGTGACAAATTAACTGTAAATAGTATAGAAATTCCTATTGTATTCATATTAATATTTCGTACGACAAAAAGAAGTGTTTGCTAGTTACCATTATTGGTTAGATTGACGCATTGCGTTAATTTCTGCAATACTGCATTATCATAAATCACTCGGCATTCCAAGACTGAATATTTTATATATAGATGTCTCTCCAATAGGCTCTGATGTTGAAATCCAGTAGCAACACACGATGACAGGTCTTTTTTGTCAAATGTTACAAGTTTATCCGATTTCCCATCTGACGTCCACGCCCACCATTCGACAAAACTCTTCGGATAACTAGGATTTGTGCTACATTCGTACTTGTTACCCGATAGTCCTAGGAATGCATTTTCAGGAATCTTGGGTGAAACCTCTGAAATTATCATTGCGCGTTTAGTTGACAAGTACAGTGATTTTTCATACTACCGTACGTTTTTCATCATACCAACCAATATCAAGTTGACTAATATCGATAGCTGTATTATTATAATCTTACTAACCCAGCTGAAGGTGTAACTGGGTTTTAAAAACCAAATAATATCTTAACGAATTTGTAAAATTAAAAAACATACCTTTGAGTTCCACGGAACCGGAAACAGTCTTTTCATAATTTACATAATTCCAACATGTAAAACTGTACGTAGCGATGTCATTAGAAGTAATATTGAAGAAGTTTAGGGTACCATTATTAACCTTTTTGGTGAGATCAATAGCGTCGCCTAGAGTAGTCCAGCTAACCAGGCAATTCACATTTTCGACGACAACTTGTAACGAAGTTCCCAGAAGGACGTTTATTACTTGATTTTCTTGTTTTGGATTAACATTCACTGAGCAACCTTAATGACAGATTAATTCAAGATTACTTCTTACTGATGATTGTTTGAATGAGATCGACCTTTTCATACGCTACCTTTCGTTGAAGAAACACAAATCAAGATACCGGCTACACAGATGAAAAGTGAGGTCCAAGATTTCAGCGTCATATTCCAGTATATTCGAATCATTTAGAGATTCATTTTACTCAAATTACTTCTATTTCTGCCATTTTCAAGATAACACCATTTTGAATGATATATACATATATTCCGAATACATACCGGAGTAAACGTGTAAATAAATCCCAAAGTGAGAGTTAACCAAGGAGAGAGTGAAATAGAATCGAATTTAGCTATCTCTCTATCTCATTCTGAAACGTAAAAACAATAATGACGACATAGGATCGTTGCTTTATTTATCAAATATGGAATGTCAATTCAATCTTTTGTATTCTGAGAACCTGTTTATGATTTGTCTTTATATTCATGATTTGCCTATGGATATTTGTCGTAGCTTTTCTCCCATTCGCTGTATTTCCAAACAAAGCATGTTGGGATTTTCCGCGACTTCAATAAATCATGTCAAGAACTCCATGCACTGAATATATGGAGGAAAAAACATAAAGAATTTATGCATTTTTTCACACTCATAACGCCAGCTATCCATTTTTACCGTCTCACGTAATCCATGTCGTTGCGTATCGACTATATGAGAAACCATTCATCCGTTTGATGTTCGTATGTTAACGTTATTCCTTACTTTTTCAATCACACGCACATCGCTTCTGTTATGATGTTAAGAAATAGGGATCAAATTAAAGAGTTGTTCATGCGTTTAAATTATTGTAGATGTATTTAAAAGCTAAATTGGCTGCCCAATAGTTAGGATTTTTTGCATCATCTGCCCAATAGTTATGATCTAGTGCATCATAATGGTTGTCACTTAGTAATTATGTCATTAGCAACTAGGTTGTAGATATAGGGGATAACTAATGCCTTAGACTATAGAGATTCATTTCTAGTCTATAGTCTATACCAAAATACCCTGGAGATCACTTCATTGACAAATGGATGGCCGACTTAATTCAGGGGTCGAATCAGATTCTTTAGAAAAAGGAAATTTTGCCGTTTGATTAAGCATAATATTATTGACTGATTATTGAAACATTATTTACATAAATGACGTTTTTTATATCAATAAATCAGAAAAATAACTAACATTGAAAATTGAGTATTTACTTTACAAATTATTTTCCAATCTAAGTCAATGTAGAGATCTAATCGCATGAAGCTCATATTTCTGTTGACAATGTATTGAAGAACAAATTTGAGAACAAATTTCTTGTGAACATGTACATGTATCTAGGGCGTAGAAATACCCAAAATTACCCACAACATAGACCGCATGTAAATCGGACTATCAACTATAATACATGTAATACGTAAATGTTATTAACTTCATTCATTATACATACCACATACACATGTAAACATTTATGTACAGTACATATTTTAGTACAGCTTTTTGTCCTGAACTAAATTTTAATTTCCTCAAGATTTTTCTACGTCGAGTAAAGTTCATTTTCCACCACTTCTTGCCCTGATGACAGTACGATCTTATTCGTACATGACTTTGCAGCGGCATGGTCGTTTTCTGCCAAGACAATTCGGTGTGTTTATCTTCTTTGATTTCGTGATAAGGGCTTTCATAATCTACCTCCTGAAGATCATCGTAAGCCATTTGGTAATGGTTGACATCTCAGTCCTCTCCAACTTTCTGAAATTATTTTGAAAACCACAACCTTAGACAAGCTTCATGTTACATAATCACTGATAAATCACATTTAACATTGTTTTAAACATCTTTTTTTATATTTTCAAAGAAAAAACTATGATTAAAAAGACTGGTCTATCAAAACATTGACCCCTTGCCTAAGTTTCGTAATTTGAAGAAAATTCTCTTCTGAATTACCTGTTAATATACTTGGTAGTACACTTTTGAGACCTTCGATATTCTTCCTAAATTTGGGCATATACATGTATGGGCTCTGAAAATTTCCATCGTGAGTTATTAAAAGATTTCCAAACGAAACGATCTCAACAACTTTGAATCATTAACATTTCTGAAATCTGTTTTCGAAATATCAAGAATTTAGGTTGGGCTAGGTACACATGGATGTGTTTAGCATACGCATCTATGTATACCTAGCTTTAGACCAAACCATTTGAGTATTTAATCCATGCATTTTTCAAAGATTATATCGTCCTAAGATTACCTGCGTTGAAAGAAGATTGACAGTATATTGTTTTCGGGTCGTCTGTCACAGCGTCCAGATCTTCGTAAACTAAGATTTAAGAAAGATTGTTGGATATTAAGGAAATACTAATGATCAATGATAACAAACATTCATACGAACCATCTGCTAGTTCGTCAGTCCAAACATTCTGAACATGGACATTATTCACGGACGACGGAGAAACTGAAAGAATTCCATAGAAAAATCTGTCGACTATAATCCCAGATAGATGAAGCATGTATTCATGAATATTGCAAACTATTGTATTTTTGCTGGACTCGGGACGATAAGTAGCCATTTACCAAAAGATTTTATTTACTTGTCATTTCACTACAAATGTTGCAATATAATGGCAAAGCTCTAACACATTTTTATAACTGAATTATCCTTTCTCAATTTTTCAGTCCAACACAAATTTCCAATTTATCTTGTTATCAAACGTCGCTTTACTGGATAAATTAGGGAACCTACAAGTTACAACTAGCATTGAATTGTTACATAAATCCTTACCACATATTCGACGACTATTCAACCTTATATCATCAGGGTCACTTATTTCTCCAAGATCTCCTGGGCTAGAAATCACAATCAATAACACAAATTGACAATTTTCTAGTATACTAAATTTTTAGAATATGAGAATAGATTTACAGTAATTTGACTTACGTCTTCTTATCACAGTTCACCATACCTGAAATATACACTATGTCGTAAAAGTTTTTCCGAAGTGAACCATCAACAAGACAAATTCTCGGTTCAATAGCAAAAATATTCTAGCTATCCTCAAGAAGCAGTTATGAATATTCATACCTAAGGTGATAATCTGATTGAAGAGATTGCTAGCAATTTTTTCTAATAACGTGAATATTGTTACAGAATGTCAGGAATAAGATGATATATTTGCATGCTTTTAGAACGCAATACGATTACCATATATCTTACTATAACCATAGAGTGTAAAAGACTGTTCTGCATACCTCGTCGTTGAATGAAAATTGTAACTCCTATGATGATAATTAGTACCGAAATTCCCGCGAAGATACCAGCTATCAACGACATGTTGTCTACAAAAGAATTCTAAAACGATCATATACACTGAACTAGTGAAAGTCGTAAATGATGTGCAAGTTGAATAACGAACAAGTCGGCCAGAGAGAGTAGTGTGATCCAGAATCATTTCTCTACTGTGCGAAAGAGATTTTTATTTCGGAAATTTGCCAAAGCCAAGGAGACTGGAATAAAGAAAGTATAGAAATTATTGAATTGTAACAAGAGTGCTATTATATTTTACCCGTCTCAAATTGTCCGACTGGAATTTTAATAGCTCTCCATGTATTTTGCAAATAGAGAAAATCAGGTGCACTGATAATCATTGAGACAGACAGCCATTCCCGAGAAATTATGAAAAGCCCAAACTGCATGACACAGTTAAAGGTAGAATGTATACCTGTTTTTTATTTCAGGGCACCAGGAACATAAAGCAAATTAAAATGTTTTATCAACAGAATGATTTTGTCTCTTACCTGATGATAGCGGTGTTTTAGAAGCTGCAGTAGTGAAACTGAACGATGTCCTTGTTACTGACTGGGTTTTATAACTTGACGATGTAAGTAATCCGGTTCTAGAAGTTTTACCAACTGAAGAACTGTCTGATGAAGGAGTTACTGAAGACGATATTGAATTATTGTCGTATTGAAAAGCGTGGAACATGACGGAGAACATGTGGAAGGTAAGGACCATAGAAAAAAGGCTTAAAAATGTTTCCAAGTGCTTTAGATAATCATAAGTTTGAAAAATCTTTGTGAAGAAATAATTTTTCTCTCACCTGATGACGGTGATCTATTAGAAGCAGCAGTTGTTAAAGTGTTCATTGAGGCTGACGGTGTATTTGTTATCGACGGCGTTTTATAAATTGATGATGTTGTAGAAGTGTTGCTAACTGGAGAGTTGTCCGGTGAAGAAGTCTCTGAATATAAGATTGACGATATTGTCAAATTGAAAGTGTGAAATATGACGGAGGATATGTTGGAGGTAAGGGCAATAGAAACAAGGAAAGATATGTTTCACCTCTTAAATAAACACCCAGTCCAATGACCATACTTGAATCTATCAACCATTTACGTTACCTTGGTCACCGGTACAATTTGAATGCATTCTCAAATCAATCGCTATTTCATTAATGAAAATGTTCTATCAACGAAATGATTTTTCCTCTCTCTCATCTAACTTCAATGGATTAGAAGATGTAGTGTTGAGACAAACGATGTACTTGTAACCGACTGCGTTTTGTATTTTGATGATGTAAAGTAAATCAGTTGTAGAGATGTAACTTACCTAAAGAACTTGGACTGGTTGTTGAAACATTAGTAGAAGTTACACTGGGGCACTGTTGCAAAGTAACTATAAAAAGTATATTTCTGTTATATTCATATTCATATTCATATTTCGTATGACACAAAACAAAAAAGTTCGCAAGTTACCATTATTGGTAAGATTGACGCATCGCGTTAATTTCTGCAACACTGCACTATTATAAATCACTCGGCATACCAAGACTGAATATTTAGTATCTTGATGTAACTCCAAGAAGCTATGATGTAGAAATCCATTAGCAAGACACGAGGAAACGTCTTTTTTGTAAACATTTTCAAGTTTATCCCATTTCCCATCTGGCTTCCACGCCCACCATTCGACCAAACTCTTCGGATAACTAGCCGTTGTGCTACATTCATACATGTTACCCGATGGTCCTAGGAATGCATTTACAGGAATCTTGGGTGAAGCCTCTGAAATCATCATTGCGTTTAGTTGACAAGTACATTAATTTTTCAATTGACATTTTTTTAAATTGACATTACGTTTTTCATCATACCACACCAATATCAAGTTTACTATATTGACAACTGTAGATTCTTAGTAACCCAGTTGCAGGTCTAACTGGGTTCTAAAAACATAATAATGTCTTAACGAATTTGAAGGTAAGACGTCATTAACATACCTTTCAGTATAACGGTACCGTAAACAGCCGTTGAAATATCTGTCAAATTCTTACATCTAAAACTGTATATAGCGATGTCATTAGAAGTAATATTGACGAAGTTTAGGGTATTATTGACAACATCTTTGGAATCGAGAGCTCCGCCCAGTTTTCTCCATTCAACCGTACATTTCGCACTTTCGACGACAACTTGTAACGAAGTTCCAAGAAGGACGTTTATTGCTTGATGATATTCCCTTGGCTTAACATTCACTGAGCAACCTTAATAACAGATTAATTCAAGATTTCTACTTTCTGAGGATTGTTTAAGTGAGATTGACCTATTCATCTATACGCTACCTTTCGTTGAAGAAATACAGAACAAGATGCCAGTCACCAAAATGAAAAGTGAGGACCAAGATTTCAGCGTCATATTCCAATATATTCGAATCATTTAGAGATTCATATTACTCATGTCATTTCTATTTCTACCATTTTCAAGATATGAATCACCGCATACACACCGAGGTAAAGGTATCAATAAGTCCCAAAGTGAGAGTCAACCAAAGATAGTGAAATAGAATCGAATTTAGCTATCCCTCTATCTCCTTCTGAAATGTAAAAACAATAATGGCGACATAGGATCGTTGCTTTCTTTATTTACCAAATTTGGAATATCTTTTGTATTCCGGGAACCTGTTTACGATTTGCCTTATGATTTAGGATAGTTGTCGTAATTCCTATTCGCTGTTATACTTACAAAGTGTTGGGGTTTTCCTAAATTTTATAAGATCACGTAGAATATACGCTGATATATCTCACGCTTTATTCAGGCGTCAAGATGGGTTCATTTTTTTGCGACGAAACTTTAAAGGGGGTTTTCAGCAAATCAAATCAAAGCGATAATTTCATAGTTTAAACGAACGCCTTAGATATGCAGTGTCTCACCTGTCAGATGCATCGATGACCCTGCCCATCAGATTTCGATTCAACTGGTTGACTACATGCCTCAACAGCTAAATAACCAGCACAGGCTGTGGGTATGAGGTGGTTAAAGGCCTCGTGATCCTCGAGTGTGAGGCTATAGGGGAATGTAAACGCAGCCAAATACCTTCTCGGCCTGTATTCTACCATTGTATCAACCATTGATTGATAATCTTTTACATATGCATCGGTTTGAATATTTTTCAAATGGCTATGCTCTGAGCTAGAATTCTAGCTTAATTTGGTTAATGTCTAAAGGAGTTTATGCCATATGTTTATTATCCCCCTATGAATGACTATTGATACGAGGGTAGAGAAAGGGGTTCTAGTGTGACACGGGATTGTCGTTTTTAGCTCGAGAATCCGGGGCAGCTGAAAATAAATGCCGGTAAATCGGGAGCATTCCTCGTAGTGATCCGTTATTGGAAAATTTCTTCGCTCCGTTGTTTCTGGAAATCCGGGACAGATCCCTCCCCCTCTTTACCCCCTTCGCTAACCGCTAATGGTGGATAGCTGCGGCATGTTTTGCTGTTTGTGTAACCCTTGTCCTTGTAATAAACTAACCAACCAGAAAACAGAAACAACTAAAATATCTAATTTTTATATAGTTTTATTTATGAGAAAACATGAAGGAGTTTAAAATCAAGAATTCTAGCAGAGCTGTTCTTTGACAATCTTTGCTTGCTTTTTACCCAACGCCACTACAAGATAAAATAAAGTCAGGGTATTTGATACGTAAAAACTAAATTTTACCGAAAATAACAAACATTTGATAACATTTCCGTTAACTCCAATAGTTCGTAAAGACCACAGACTTCGAAACGAAAGAGTATAATTCTAGATTCAATTTGATACAAGTACACGTAAGTTACTGCTAACGATTACTACTAGAGCTATAAGTCACAGTGGTGTCACTTCCGTATTAAAGCTATGATCAAATGTATGTGAAACTTTTCTCAACTTCCATTTTGATTATCTTTAGCCTAATATTTTGAATTTGAATCTGAAATCCTATCTGTGATATGACTTTTATAATTACATTTCTTTGATTTTTTCATACTTTCAGGAAGTCCAGTTACTTCAGCAGCACCAGTCAGTATCGAATAGAGAACCTCTCCTTCGTTACAATAAGTGTTGAATCCAATCTGAACTTTATTCTTACGTTGTTTTATAAATGAACACCTTCAACGGTAAAACAAAACATATATGTTATGGAAATCAGGTTAAAACAAACCGCGGTAAATTCATGTTAGGAATATGGCCATAGACATATTTTTGGAATGAAACGAGCCATTTATGAATATTTGGGAAGAAAGTTTTAGAATTTGAAAAACATCCATCAAATACTTACACTTCACCACTGATGATCTGGGTGCGGGTTTCCTGCGTCGAGTTTTTTAGTTCGTGGTACAAATTTAACGCAGTCTCCAGTTGCTTTTTCGACTATTTCGAAATATTTTGAGTATTCGGTGTCAAGAGTTTCTCGGTCTGAATAAAAAGGATATGAACATATTTCAGTATATGGCGGTATAGACAAAG
>JAYMFW010230341.1:0-12886 GCA_036785005.1 Tubulanus punctatus
TGCCATTAATCATATTTATTTGAAACTAACACCTCTTCTGTATGTCAACTGCATCCCTATAGTTTTCCAAGTGGGCACGAGGTCCCTGGACCCCTAGTTGAATTTCTTATTGAATCAGAAAGACTATTCCAAAATTTAGGACCCTGAACTTTAATGGTAAATCTTTTCCTGTTTGTATTGAAAGAGTCAAAGCGATAATTATAAGCATATCTTGTTTAGTAGCTGGGAATGGAGGAGCTCTGTGAGAAATGATTCAAAGACCTTTGGAAGAAGATTCTTATTAATACGGAACATAAATAAGCAAGCTTGTGCCCAATAAATATCTTAAAGGCCTTTTTTTAATTAGTTGGATTACGGATCCGCCGCCGAGAATTTACGATTTCTCAAGTAAAAATAAAAATTTTATTTTTATATCCGCCGCCGTCCGAGTTTTTCAAAAGATTTTAAATAAAACAAAAATTTTGATTTTTTTCCAAACGCCGCCCGACTTAAAACATTTTTTAGATAAAATGATGCCGGACACGTGTTCACGATATCTTTAACATGGCTGACGGCACGTTTCGTACTCGTAGTGACACCGTTACTGTCATAATAAGTACCATTTCGACCAATTTTTTTTATTTTTCAACTTCCCTCCCCCTGGAAACTGCACGGCAAAAAACACAATTTAAAAAAAAAAATTGTTTGTTTATTTTTTTTATTCCCCTGCCACCCCCCCCCCCCCCGTTAATCACTAATCAGTTTCATTGTAAACAGGAGACCAATCACTTGACATAAGTTTTCTTTTAAAAATTTAAATCTGTCTTTCAGATATATTCCGGTATATGATATTTTTATTGAATGCGACGTCTTTTTACAACAAACAAAGACAGGAAAATGATTGGAAATATCAGTTAGGATAATACCTTCTTTTTATATCGAGATGAGTGGTTAGGATTAGGCAATATAAATGTGGTCTATCAGACTAGACGAGGTTTCAGTAACTATTGTTGCTTTGGTTATCAACTGTACAAAACCATTAGAGCAAATAGAATTTACATATTCTTCAATGGGAGGAGTTGACAAGAAAAGATGATTATTAAAATCACCTAGTAGGAAACATTTTATATGATAAATGATAAATTATATCTACCTTATTCTTTTGTCATGTGTCCCAGTAATTTCTGTATACGCCTTTATCAATATCACAAAGACAAATAAGTTTTTAAAATGAGACTTGATAATGCTATGTATCTCCATTAATTTAACAATTGAAGTGCTTCAGACTGGAATAGGTTGAACATTTCACAACTAAGGCAAAGGTTCCAACGAAAAATGCAGAATCAAAGCCCAATTATGATCATGATCTGATTTACTTTAGTAAGGTGCTGGCTTCAATCGTATTGTATTCATATGACATGGCAGAAGATATTATCCTTGTCATTTTCTAAATAATTCACCAAAGAAACATCTACCATATCTCACCAATTCCGTCATAAAGTGAACAAGGCCAATACTAATTCGAAGAAAAATATATTCATCTACTTAGTCATGTAGCTGATGTAACCTGCAAAGAATTTCCAGAAATGTTTTGAACAAAGCAAATAGAATGAAAAGTCATGTAAGAATCAGAACTACAGGTCTCAGCTTTCTATGCAAAGGATTGTTGAGGTCCAGTTTTGAGTTTGAAACCCAAAAAATGATTGACACCAAATACTGCAATATGTCTCGTGAACGATGGAAGTTACAGGCAAATGACGCTGGGTCGACCCTGAAGAACAAATTGCTTACACCTGTATGAAAAGAGAAGCAATATTCAAGTGTGAAGTCTCCTTACTATCAATGTGAAAATTGATTAGCATGAAAAACCAATTGGACATGGTTCACTCCATTATGTCCTTATTTTATCATACATAGTGTCATAGCGTCTGTCCGTCCGTCTGTAGGCGGAAATCAGTTTTTTTAAGGAAGTATTTGTCATGCATTAGGCAGTGCCTTGATATTTGGAATATACGGTAGGTCTAACTACCCTAGGGTTATCAACACAACAATAATTGGGTCCAGCAAGTCTATCATGGCCTAGTAGCGCCCTTTTCAATTAATTCCCTGAAATTGGCTATTTTGACGTATTTTCAAGTTTTTAAAGTTTTCATTATGCAATATGCTATAGCCTTAATATTTGATATGTAGTCTATTTACCCAAGGGCTATCAGTACAGCAAGAATTGGGTCCACCGATGCTGTCATGCCCTAGTAGGGCCCTCTTCAATTCCCATAAATTAGCTATTTTGACCTGTTTTCAAGTTTCTTGAGAAAGTTTTTTTTTTATGTATTGATGTATCATCTTGATATTTGGTATGTTAGTCTATCTACCCTAAGGCTATCAGCACACTAAGACATGAGTCCACCAGAGAGATATTGCCCTGGTGGCGCCCTCTTCAATTCCCTCAAATTGGCTATTTTGACCAGTTTTTCAAGTTTTTTGAGAAAGTTTTCATCATGCATTGATCTATTGTCCTCTGATAATTAATATATAGGTCCATCTACCTAAGGCCTATCAGCACCTCAAGAATTGGGTCCCCTGGATCGATAATATTTTCAGTTTTTCAAGTTTTATAGGAATTTTTCTTCATGCATTGAGCTGTAGTCCTGATTTTTAGTATGTATCTACCCAAGGGCTATTAGTACACCTAGAATTGGGTCCCCCACATTATTTATGCCCTTCAATACCCTCAAATTGGCTATTTTGACCAGTTATTAAAGTTTTTTAGGAAGTTTACATCATGCATTGAGCCAATATCCTGATATTTTCACTCAGCACTCTAAGAATTTGGTTCGCTAGAATTAGGTCAGTTAAGGTCCAGATGACCAAATTTACTATTTTCACCTGTAACAGGATTGTATCAGTAACTGACATTGATCATATTTATTTGTAACTAACTCCACTTCTGAATTCTCAACTGCATTCGTTGAGTTTTCCAAGTGGGCATGAGGTCCCTGGACCCCTAGTTAAACTTGCAGGAAATTTGTTTATTTAGCAGTCCTCTCAAATCGTCGTAGATACTTTTTGCCTAAAGTAGTGATATTACTGAGGTATGAATGCAGGTTTGACTGGAATGCTTCTTCAATGCATTACCATTTACCCACAACGATTACGAAGAAGTGTATATCGGCCATGCCCTAACACATGCCTCTTGAAGGAGAAAATCTTCCCTATTCTTCTCGATTATTAATATGATGATATATACTTGTCTTTTTTTCTATTTTCAAGGCCACTGGTTATCAGCAAAATTTGTAACTTGTTCTCCCTCGCTTCTGTTGGAGAGATGGAGAATGATTCGGAAGAAGTATGTGATAATGAAATAATTACAGTAGACTCTGCTTGAGTCTATCCCCCCTCCCCTCCACTTATATATCGATATCAATCTGAGTTTTAAGAAATAAACTAACCCAAACGATCACCCTTACCCTAATCCTAACCCTAAATATATGAATTTATACTTTTTCTTAGATTGAAATCGATATGTAAGTGGGGATAATTGTCCGGGGAGGGAACTGTCCTGGGGGGAGTTGTCCGGGGGATTGTCCTGTTCCCACTCTGCCTACCTCGGAAACCTCGTGACCATGAATTGAGGGTACATGTGTATCCATGATCCGAGCTTTAAGAAGTGATTTATTGTGTACGTCTGTGGAACGGAATTTTAAGTCCGAGATTAAATAAGTAAACCTGGCTTAAACAAGGTATGCAGAGTCTACAGTACTGTCTTTGAATTGGATGTGATAGGTAACCGTAATAGAGAAAGACTCAGTATGCTGTGAAAGAAATTAAAGAGTCAAAATGCTAAATAATTTGTTATTTTTGAATTTATTACCATTTTCGCGGTGAACTTGTGAAATTTGAAACACCGGAAAATTATTATTGTGGTATTGGATACCATTACGGAAGTAAAATGCAGCCAACCCCTATATTTCTTTAGATGTAAAAAGTCATATTAGTAAGTCCATGTTTTTGAGTTAATAAGTCGGCTTCTGAGAAATCAACTTTCTAACTCGACAAGTCGACTTTTTAAACTTGAAAGGTCGACTTACTAACTCGAAAAATCAACTTACTATTACGACTTTTTAAATTTGAAAATAAATATAGGGCTTGGCCGCATTGCACTTCTGTATACTATCGACCAAATATTCGGTGAATTTGGTCGGACATTGATTCGCCGACTGAATTCGGGTCCGATCCCGAATTCTATTTTAATTCGGTTTTGTTGCAGCAACGCCGGAACGTTTTTTAAATGAAATGCCAAAAATCAAAATTACTAATAAAGAGGTGTCACTACGGCAATGCATCTTGACGAAACATTAATCTAACCACTTTATAATTAGCGCGATGAAAAATCAAAAACCGAGATTAAGATTTTCTCGTCAAACACGATCTTATTTTCTGTTTCATTCAGGTGGAAGAGTTTCAGAGTAACATTGTTAATCAGTTGTGGATTCTGAGTCGAAGCGATAACGATCTTATTTCGGGCTCGGCGTATAGCGCATTGGCGAAATTCAAGCCAGAGACGTTTAGGTTGTCACATATGCCAACAGAGGTACGAATGCCGTTTCTTCATTTATCATGAAATATCAATTGGATTCATCTGTTCTTTCCTCAAATGATGAACTTAATGTTATTGCATTTTAACAATGACGGAATATTTGAAATATTTGTTAGATATCTATCAATATTTGAATTTGCTGAATATTTAGTATCTCAATTTTTTTCACTTACGTGTAAAAATATTGGTCAACTCTGGAAACAAGTCTGTATAACTTATTTTTGAAAATGTAAAACGAGCTGCCGTCAGCACTGCTCGGCAATCGTTCTTGACAATTTTGATTTTATATATTTTTCAAAGTTTTCGATTTTCGAATTAGAAACTAGCCTACTTTAGTCAGAATGTATTTGTAATTGAGAAGGAAGTTCGACTTCTCACGTTAGGGTAATCATAGAGGAAACAAATCATTGCTAGGCGCCGGTTAAAATAAATTTAAGGTAATCACCATGTTCGTTTTTCATTATCAGATGATAAGAACCTGTAATTTTTTGATGTATAGTCTTCAAATAAGGTGATCATCTTTATGATCAAATTATCTTAGATGGGTTATGGACATTTTGCGATCCAATATGGCCGCAAAATATTGATTTTTGCCCTCATTCAATGGAGAATGGCAAGACTTTGTGAATTTATGGAAAAACTATCACTCTGAGAAGAACGTGGGTGCAAAGCAAAATATTGGGTCAAAGCATTTTACTAAAATGGCCGACCAGTGGCCATCTTAGTTCTGATACTAAATAGTATCAACATGTGGATGTCATCAGCTTTAGGCCAATTTATCAATCAGCAAATATTATCGAAAATTTTGGAGTTTGATATCATTTGTGAAGGTGTAGGTAGGGGTTTTGGATTTGCGCAGGAATTATGCAATATGCCAGTTTAAGTGCAATTTGCATTCAAAAGACTTTAAAATTATGGGTTTTTGCTACATTTGATACCATTATTTTGGCACAACAATTATTAACTGTATTTTAATAATGCAAATATTTGTAATTGATACATCTCAAATTGTTATACCACACGACTTCCAGGGGGCGCTATGAACATCATTCAGATGTTTACTCCACAGGTAACCAGTGATGTTATGATGCGTTTAACCAATCTAAAACTAAGACTATCTTCTGATAACTACTAGGGGTTGCTTAGTTATTACCCAATTTGCAATTTGCACCCAACGTACCTACTCATCTACCACCTTGAAATACATTTATGAAACTTAAAACTTGGTATGTATCGTGTTACACATACACCCTTCTTCAACGGGGACATCGAGGCGTTCCACCTCATTCTAGTTCAACATGTATTTGAATTCATGAATCATTCAATCATTTAATTAGTACTTTTTCAAAAATTTCGTTTTCTTGACACCCTGCCTCCTCTGTAGCATCATTAAACGTTAGCGGACATAAACATGTTTTCCAGAAAATGTCTCTCCCCTGATAAGTGTATGCACTGAATGAATGTTACCAATGTAACTATTGCAATTTTGACATTTAGATGCAAGAAGAATATAAACCAACTGTTCGAACTGATAACGAAGAAGAGATGGAAATAAATATCAACGAAGTACCAGTTCCTGGAGTTTGTTATGTGAAGCTGTTTGATGAGATTAGACCTGGTGTCCGAAAAGGTTAAGATATAGTTTTCTTTTATCATATTTTAAAATCAAATCGAAAGAGGTTTTTTCATTTTTCTTTGAAACTATAGGCATTAAAATGGATTTAAATTTTCATATCGTAGTTCAATTCTTGTTCAATAACAATTTATGATTAGACTGAATTTTTGCTAGAAAATAGTCAGATATTTTGCTATTAATTGAATTGAATTTGTTGCTCTTTTTCCTTGATTAAACCGGAATATGATGGAGCCATTTCGTATAACGTATGATGGATATCTTGGAAATTGGTGATTCATGTACCACAATGCTAAAATTTATTTAGATTTATTCATTTCTTAAAAATTGTAATAATCTATATTGAATTAGAAATACGTTTACACATATTTGTCAGGCGCGGATGAGGGGGGTGGCACCCCTATTCTCAATACTGAACCCGCCCATGTCTGTGCACATTTATAAATGAGATATAAAAACGTGTGTACTTCGTAAGTGCAAGAAAGTACAAAAACGATACTTGTCAAAAAAATAACCTAGCGACACAAACAGATAGCTTTTATGGTCATTAGTGTCAGACGGTATAAAAATGTTCGCGTGGTTTGGGTTGACAAATTGTCGTGACTTTGAATATATTTTCGTCGCAGATTACGCCTGTTTTGTGTCAAGGTTAGCCGAAACGGAAGTGGTGAATTTACCGCGTGGCATACATCATTCATCGGTTCACGGAGGACGCGGCGTGGGTGGTAGCAGCGATGCGAAGACTGTTGCTGGAATTCCGGTCACAATTCAACAGACTTACGAACGAAATAAAAACCCGGCACTACGTCCATCTTTAGCTGGTAATTGTAATAGATCAGCGAGCGTGAATTTCAGAAATCCCCTCGAATCACTTCCGAAGGGAACGTGTAAAATCAAAAAATGTTCTTCTTAGGACCAGATTGTTCATTTAAAGATTCCCCCTTGAAAAATAATGAATGCTTGGTCCAAATGTAATTTTTATTTCTCTATTTTTTGTAAGATAATAAATGGTCTTCTTCCGACCAGCCTAGTTCAAAGATTTTTTAAGAACAAAATATGATAAAGTTGTTCATACAAAAAATTATCTTTGAAAAATTTGTTTTGATGCGAAATTTTTATGGATCATTGCTATAAATCAATTGTCTCAACATATAAACTATTTCTATTACTCCATTTCTTCAGAAATTTATGTTCATCTCTTCATGTTCCAGCGTCATTGCTCCTTTGTTACGACCCTCCCGTGAAAGTAGGCCGAGACGGTCGTCCGAGGAAACATTATATTATTTCGCATGGTCATTCTTACGAACATATGCTGACGACGTTGATACAAGAGGTAAAAGATTTAAAACGATGCAGGCTGTAGTGTCAACCGATAGGTAGCGAACTTGATGTTGAGATCTGAATTAAATTGATTTATTCTTCAGGTGTCCGTTGACCCATCGCAATGGCATCTTAGCTCAGTTATACCGCAAGCATGGTCATCGTTCATGGATCGCATGTTTACAGCTAGATTGGAGGTACATTATTTTATATGCAGTTTTCAGGCCCGTTTTAAATGTCCGAATGTGTTATTTGGATGATGTTATCTGATCATCTTTTGATGTTGTGAAAACTACGTCATAATCTCACAAATTTTTAGATTTATTATAACAAGCTCAGTTCGATCAATGACAAGACCGATGCAAAATATACCACAGAAAGTACATCTCAAGGGAGTCCCTATAAGTTGAACAGGGGTACTTCAGCCCAGAACTAGTCGAATCAATGGGGTTCGCCAGTTTCTAACTCACCAGATGGCAGCACTGTATTTACAGTGATAAATCTCTAAGAAAATGTATTGCCAGCAGTAGATATTTCGCTTTTTTCTTAACTGAGCAAAATAATCGGTTACATCCCATAAGGAAATGTTTTCTATTATAACGAACATTGATATAGTATGAGATACAGGTTATTGCAATAAATCCCCCTTGCTCTACCTGAATGAAAATATGCCTAATATTTTACCCATCATATTGACTAAGTCCCCAAAATTGTCCTGTCAGTACATCAGCGCCATCTATCTACAGAGAATAATATGGCGAACCCCATTAATAGTGAGAATGTAATTAAACTACTGGTGCAATTTCAGGCCTATCTCAGCGAGCTGGAGACACAGTTACAGCATGGAGAAAACGTCAGCGCTGAACATATAGAGAGAAAAAAATCCTGCAGTTGGTTATGGTGGGTGACACATACGCATAATTCAATTCATCACCCGAATGATTTATTTGCTCAGAAAGTCCTGCTCGAACGGGTATCTTTTGTAACTGGTGACTTACAAGCTCCGTGCGAAGGAAAAGTCAAATATTTCTTCATATCCGAATAAGTTTCCTGTCGTTGGCCTCGGTTTATGAGAGTTCTATTTACCGTCGGGCTCAATTTTCATGCAGTATGAATAACAATTGTCACAGTACAACTTCTCTCATTTCCTTCTTTCCCTTCCAGGATAAGGGACAAGGTTACAGATTTACTGAAGAATTCTGCCAAGTACGCATTGAGCGACTTCATTGAATCTTTATCCGCTAATCTGTATATTGCTTACTGAACGGATCTATGATTTACCGTTTCAGAGGTAGCCCAACTAACCAAGCCAATTCTTTGTTGGCATTGGCGGGATTAGCGTTGGCAGTAAACCGTTATGTGGCCAGCCAAGATCCGGACGTGATAGCAATAGCAGAAGACTCGACAGAACATCTAGAAATGGGTCACTGGACACTGACTGTTGCCGAGACATTTCTCCGTATCCTCGATCACACCTATCAGCCGAAAACTAATGTGTTCCAGTGGGGGCAATCGGTAAGTGCAGCCTGTGATTTCCAGACCAAAACGTCACCCAGTGCAGTATAGATATAGCTACACTGTCACCCGTCCACACTTTCACCCTTAACATTCTAGTCGTATGAAAATTGGGTAGATCCACGTGCGGCCGATGTCGCTTGGACTGCTAAAAATAAAATCCCTTCTCATATATGACAGTTATCAACACTTTTTGCTATATTATAAGGCTTCGTCTTACGACAAACATTTATATCATATGTCACATAAAAACAGGCCGTACAGTACGAAAAGTGAATCTGTCAAGGACGACGACTACTCAAGATTGAGGTCACCTGTTTTTAATGGCGTCGCAACCCAATTTCCCGAGAAATTCATAAATAAAGCACAACGCACTATATACGTCGTCATGTCATGAATATTAATGAGTTCATTGCCTGACAATGAACTGGAAAAGTCAGGCAAGCTTTTATGTCTATTGTTCATGCCTGACTTCCGGGCTTGTGACTGAATACAATTATGAAAAATCAGTAGTTCTTAAGATAGAACTAATGTGCGCTTCATCTTTTTAGCATAATTCCGCATAATTCTTTTGTCTGATTTTGTCCCTAATTTAGGGACAAGATTAAATTTTTATTTTTCCTCCCACGTTCTAACATCGAAATTCAATTAATTCACCTGCGATGAAAACGTTTTAATCGTGTTTACTTCCTACGAGCTTCTTGAGAAATCTCGCCAAACAAATTTTGTCGACGGACCATTTCGTTTTTTTTTGTAAGAATGGATTCATCTGTCGTCTGTTCTATGCGAGCGAAAACTCCAGTAATACACGACATAGATATTTATTTGATTACGTTCTACACAAGGTCAAGGCTACTCGTTTCATCATTTTGCCGATCTGTCTTTAAGACAGCGCGCAAAAGACACGAATCGCATCGTTCATTTTCCTACAGGACGGCGACGATTCCGAAACACAAACTGTATCACGCAATTTAACATATCCCTGTCGTTATATTCATGAATAGCTATATCTTGACATATCAATAATTTACACTGACATTTATTTTCCGTTTACTCGCCAACAACAACACGATTCGGGTGTTTTTTTTACGCTGAAAAAATGCCAGTTCGGTTCGTACGCCGATTTTCCTTCCAATTAGAAAATGCAGGGATATCGCCCTCAGTACCTGGTGTGGTGTCTATATTTATTAAAGAAAAAGGCAGAATTTAGTCCCAGGCACTGCGTCGCCGTAATGCGTTGATGGCTGATGCTTCGCTTCCAATCGTGGAATGAAATATTTCTCAATATTTTTGCCTCGATCCGATGTATTCTGTAGGTTTTATGCTTTATTTCTAAACAGGGCAAATAGTCAGTAACATCCTATTCAGAAAATAATCATCGACTGATACCGATAGTGTGAAATTGAAGTTATTGCTATGAATCATTTATGCTCTATTCTTGACAAATACCCCCAACATTTAAACCAAGATTGTTCAAATGAAGGGAGCGCATCAGAAAAGTAGGCCTACCTATGGTTTTAAAGGATTCTATCTGTTATAAGAAATGTTTATCCTTGGGATTATATAACATATGCAATTGAAGCATTTATCAGAAAAGATCATTTTTGTGTTTAACCTTCACATTTCCAGTGAAAACTTATACCTATGGTACAACAGCGCTACCTGGTAAAATGTATTGCATTTCCCTGTTATTTAGCTTCGCCTGAGATGTATATTGTCTATCAACGGCTCAATTCCTCATCTCATGTTCCCCTAGTTGTACCTTAATTGAAACTCTATCACCGAAATGCGATCCTCATCAAGCATTGTACATTTTCATTATAGATGCGAAATTTCACCAAGGTCTCGGTAATGACTTTACGAATTCGTGTACAAAATGTTATATTGAAAAGCGGTCACCCCTGGGAATTGTTGCAGATGTATTGTTTGATACACTACACGTCAAGTTTTTTTCATGCACATATTCGTTACATATCGTCTTCTCACCAGAGATTAGATACCTTCGATTTTTTTCGTAGAATTAGACATCTGTAATCCACCTCAGTTCGGCTGGTCGTCGTGACAAATTACTTACTTGCATTTATACTGCAAAATTCGTAACCCCATCACGCTGAGGTTAATGGATCTTGTGACGCAAGAAAACTTCTCTCGGAAAGTATTCCTGCGATCACGGGGACTCGAAAACAGTCAAGTTTTTGACGCAGTAGTCATTCCTGACATGTTTTACCGACATTAGGAAATATGTCGATTTAATTTACGCTTGCCTCAAGTTTACGACTGAAAATTGGCCTTTTGCGACGTTACGGTCGTGTGGATCGCTTCTAAATGACTGGTTTACTTTCTGTTAATCGTTCTTTATTCATTCCCGAAGGTCTTCGAGTCGATTGCCGAACTTACACCCCGAGCCGAGGATTGAGAGAAATAGATTACGCCGCGGTGTTTCCCGTTCAACGTTAATGCTCAACTGGGGTTCGAACCGTAGTGATGGATTGAAATATCAGTTCGTTTAATTCACCCAGCGGCTCGAATAAAACTGGGGTTCGAACCGTGGCTATGAATTGAAATGTCTACTTTGGACTTTATTCACTCGCCAGCTATAACATAAATGGGGTTCGGACCGCGGTCTGGAATTATAATCTGATTCGTCCTCATCTTTGGTAAAGTAGTTCATTGACCAGAAACACACATCATTGCACGATGTGATATTGTCTATATTCTATGACGAAAGGATACTGACTTTTTCGAACCAACCGGCTTTCTTCAACTCCTGGGGAAATGATTTGTGACAATAACCGCTCCGGGAGAGGACTAGATTGCATCGAAAATTGAGTTATACATATTGTTATAGTTTTGATGTCTAGTACAAAATGCACCAGTCTATACCGAAGCCAGAATAAAAAATGGGGCATCTTTTTCGATAGAGGAACCTTTTACCTGGCCCGACGTAGTGAGCGTCCAGGGTCATGGCGTGATGATAAGGGGATGCGATAAAAGTGCAGGTGTAACTGATGTCTGCAGAGCCAACATGTGCGAACGCTGTGAGCGATTTGTGCAAGGAATGTGTCATGTTATCGGCCACACTGTTCTCTCTGCAAAAACACCTGCTTCCATGCGTAACTGAGAGCGTCTAAGTCTACATTGAAAAAAATGATCTGTTTTGATCCAAGATATTTAACCACGGATTAGTCGGATCGGCATTTCCGGAACGGCAATTTGCAGGGCCGACGTCAACCGTGGACCGCACAGTTGACACTGTGGCAATTACGTCATGATCTTCTCTAAATACTGGACCGCGAGTCGATTGAAATTTGAACAACCGACAATGATATTGACTATTGATATTGATTATTTTTTTAGATAAACTTTACTAGTGGTACTAAACTTGCTTATTAAAGATCCAAATTCAAAGGTCTTCTTCCCCTAATGTAGATTGCCGGGTTTAGATTTTCATTGAAAGAAAAGCTTTTTTTCTTAACTGAGCAAAATAATCCGTCATATCCTATAAACACTTGTTTTGAATTTCAACTAACATATAGTATGAAATAGAGGTTACTGCAATGAATTCTGCATGCTCTACCCCCCAATGAAAAAACCCCAATATTTACCCATCTTCCCAAACTGTGTTAATTTTCCAATGTGTAGAGTAGATCACAGAAGAAATTGCGTGTTATAACGGTCTTAAAGGAATTCCTTTATAATAAGAAATGTTTATTTGCAGCATTTTTTAACTTAAAGTGAAGGATTTATCAAAAATAGTTTATTTTATTAGCCCACTTGGGACTTTAGTCCCAGCGGGCTATTGCGTTCGGTTTTCGTCCGTCGTCCGTCCGTCCGTCCGTCTG